>JAVQJZ010042900.1:0-13967 GCA_036025355.1 Leiopotherapon unicolor | reverse complement strand
CGACCACTCAAATAGTTAAATATTTCTTTCTTAATTTGACTGCTCATTGATTGAATCCTTCAGTCTAAAAGTGTTGACACCTATTGTGGGTTCTTATGCTTTTAAATAGTTTATATTGAGGACAAACTTCATATTCACAGTGATGTTACATAGTGAAAAAACAACAAACACAAATATTATTACTTTATTTTTACTTTGAGTTGACATGTAGTCTTATTTTTCTTACTTTTTTAACACCAAATGTTTGATTAAAAAATTGACTTACTCAAATTCAACAGTGCACTTTATTGTTTTGAATCATTTCACAATAAAGTGACTTCCTATCTGGCAACCCGTATCACTAATGGCGCCTGACAGACTCGTAGTCTTGGAAACATTTGGAGAAATTACGCAGCAGCTCGTTCTGTTTCGGGTCTTTGATGTTCTGAAGTTGGCAGCACTTTATTTTGGTAAGCGTGCCCGGAAGTTGAACAGGTAATCGCGTCCCGCTTGTGGCTGCTCTCGCGCAGCTGCTCTTCATTTGGGAGCTGTGGAGGAGACGCGGACGCGGACTGAGAGGACTCCTGCGCGTCTGGCACCGCGCCCCCCCCCCCTCCTGCGATGGATCAGCCTGACCCCCTCACACACACTCTGCACACACACCTTCCCGCTTCCTCAGCGCCCCTCCTCTGAAAACACACAGGTGGCGTGCAGGTGCGGGTCCCGGGGGTGCTCGGGTCTCAGGTGCGCCCCCCCGCCGGGTTGGATGCGCCACTTTTTGCGCTCCGAGCCGAGGCGGAGCTGCTGGATGCGGCTGCGGAGGTCTGATCCGGATCAGCCGGGCACAGGGCAGCGGCGGTGATGCCTCTGCTGCCTCTCAGGCTCATGAGGAATATTTCCCCGGAGAAGAAGAAGAAAAAGAAGAAGATGCTGCTGCTGATGCTGCTGTGGTTTTTCCCTCTGAGCGCGGCGGCTCCTTCTCTGAGCAGCGAGCAGCAGCTGGACTCCGGGGTGGTAAGTTTGCACCTTCAAGTTTGATTTTTCTTCTTCTTCTGCGGCTGAATGTGTTTTATTCTTTCCTCTCTCTGCTACTCTTGAACGTCCAGGGAAAAAGAGCTGCCCTGTCCTCATACTTGCTCTGAATTTTAACAGCTCTCTGCAGTCCAGAGCAGCTGCAAGGATGGAAAACCAGGTCCAAAAAAATCAAATATGTGCAGGAACTTTATTCATATAAGCAGGAGTCACCTTGTGCAAAAAGACATTTTTAAATAGATTCAAATAAATGTGTTGCCTGTTATAAATAAATGCATGTGCAGGGGTTTTGCTGTGCTTCGTATCGACCGTTTCCTGAGCTGAGAGGAGGACTGGAGCTCACCAAACCCTCATGATGTTTCAGGCTATTTTCTCAGGGCTCGTCTCGTGTGGCTCGCTGGCGAAGGACGAGGAAGCCAAGTAGTTAAAATCAGAGGATTTCACAGTGTGGTCTGGTGGAGAGCAGCTGATTGAGCTGAACGGCAGGCAGCTCTGATGAGGGAGGTTGTGAGGAAATCTGTCTGAGAATCTGGAGTCTAAGCACCATTTTTGTTCAGTTCTGAGGTCAAATCATCCAAATATGTCTTCATTTGCAGTAAATCTGTTGCATTGTGTGATATTTTCATGTGTATATGCATGCTTGTGTGCAGAGGTACATTCAAAGGGTTAAAGAAGAGTTAAAGGAGCGATGATCTGCACAAACAGCAGCTGTAAACGACCTGATGTGTGCACATTCGCACTGTGTGTGTGTGTGTGTGTGTCATTGGTTAATCCACCATGCTGTGCTCAGATTATGAGATTACTCAACATTTCCTGTGCTAAAAATTTGAGTTCTTGTCTTTTTAAAAGATGATTATGATCGTCTTTGTAATTTGTCTCCACTGAAGTTTCTCTTCTTGAGGGCAACGTCTTTTTGCTTTTTGCTGCTCAACCAAACTTCTGTCCTTCCTTCGTTTCATCGCTCAAACTTTCTGAATCGATGCTTGGGAACCGAGTTGTGTTTCGAGCTGAAATAGACCAGGATCTGTCTCTTTACTGTGGTTGTTTCTTCAAGTTTCTTCTCCAGTTTGAGGCATTTTTTTACGCATATCACACAACTGACGCTTTAATTGTGGGCTCATCACTTTTAATCTAGTTTGGGCTGCGTGTGGGCGAGATGAAGAGTCTCAGTTTAAACAAAAAGCATCAACGACTGCCTAAACTTAAAGAGAAGTTACGTAACCTACTATAAGAGTCTGTCAAGGGAAAGCTGCACACAGTAAGTAAGCTCCTGTTATTCTCTGTCGGTGGAAACACACGCAGCTCATTGCTGAGGCAGATGCCAGCGACCCAGACATCAGGACACGGTCTGTTGCTCTTAAGCTGTGAATTAATTTTTTTCCAGTTTTCCGAAAAGGTCAGCACGGCCTCATCTGACAGGTTTTTCATCACAACCTGTGCTCACTTCCTTCTGTAGCTTCGGCCACGAACAACCAAAGCCTTGAAAACGTGCTGTTGCGTCAACACGACCGCCTCCCACCTTTAACTTTAACTTCTTTTGTTTTTTATTTGCGCTGCCCACTCCGAGCACGTTTTCTGTCTTCATCAGAACATCTGGGACTTTGGGAAGAAAAAAACATGTTAGATATTCATCCAAAACACAGTATCTCTTTCACTCTGAGATTATTAGTGCAGCAGCAAAGCAGAGCAGGAGTGTTACTGTAGTCTCAAAGTGGAAGTTCAAAGAGAAAAGAGGAGAAAATAAAGGAGTCTGCCTGTAGCTGAGCAGACACGTGACAGACAGATAATCAATGTTAATGTCTGGCTGGGCCTCTTGTGTCTTTCCTCTTTTATTTTCCCAGAAAACAAGTAGAGTTTTTAAACACGGCTGTGAAGATGCTTCCTTCAGGTCGAGATCAGTTTTACTGTTTTGTAAAGTAACTCGCACTTTACAAAACAGTACAAACCTTTCTGGTGCTGCGAGCAGAGGTATCGCCAGATGAAAAGCCGCGGTAACAAGAGCGATTTTCCTCCATTTACCACGACAGAGAAAATAATACTCAACGTGGAAGCTTTCCTGCATTTTCTAGATGGAGCTGTTTGATACACTCAGTCCAAAGTGCTGCTGCAGCCGTCGTCTGCGAGGGCCATTACTCCTGCTGCGCTGCTCGGACGCCTCGCCCCACTTCACGTGCCACAAAAAAAGCACGTGCAAAGCGGCGCTGTCAGCCCGGTGATGGATACAGACCTGAAAACGTCCACATTTGTTCTGTGGACTTGCACTAAATTTCCCCCTTGGTGGAGGTCACTCACTTCATGCTATAAAACTTGCAGCTCCCCTCATGTTAAGCCTCTTTTCAAAGCTTATTTTTTGCAGAAAAACCCTCCTTCGAACAATGATTTCCCACTTTAGCTGGCAGGCAAAGTCTGAACGTTTGCTCAACTTTTTTAATAAAAAATATCTACATCATCTGCTGAAAGCCCCCCTATAAAAGCCGCTTTGAGTAAGATTTCAGAATCAATGCACAGAAAATCTTTGTTTAAAAGACTTTTCCAGTTTGACAACCACCAAAATCTTAGTATCAAGGACTCAAACCATGTAAGCTTGCACGGTAGCTGCAACGTGTTTTCTTTCTTTTAGAAGGAAAATTCAGCTTCAGTGACACATTTTCACTGTAGAAGAACAATTCAAAGGATAAAAACATCCATAAAAACTTGTCACACCATCGTTAAAGTGTACGTCTCTTCTCTGCTGTCCCCTGGTATCTTCACAGTCCCCAACAATCAATGCTTCACCAAAACTGTCTTCATACAGCTTCTGTCAGAGTTTCTATTCTACATGAGCCGTGAACTGTGCATCGACGATGAGGTTGTCCAGAGAAAGGATGTGTGTTCCCAGCATATTTCCACTGTGGTAGAATGGCAGCGTGTGAAAAGTTTCTCGCAGCACTCTGAAGGTCCATCCTGCAAGGCTGAATGCAGGAAGCCTCTGTGCCAACGAACCACAAAGACATGAAAGTGCCTTTCAAGTTTATCATTTTCAAACCAGTCACCCGGCTTGACCACTTCTTATGAGTAAGCAGGTGGACTGATCTTTGTACTGTGCCTGCAGGTCCAGGACAGGTCTCTTTATTTTATTTTTTTCTTTTTGGGGCCAAGAATAAAAACGAGTACTGACTCTTTTCGTCTGTCCTTAAAAAGAAGACATGCAGTGGGAATGGGACGTCTTTGTAGAAGCTCCAGAGAAAAGGCGTCTATTCAGAGACCTCGAATGACTCGGTAACTCTGCAGATCAGGAGCGGTGGAGAGAAAAACTTTAGTTTACAATCCTAAATACTCCCTTAAAATATGTGATTATACTGTACGGTGAAAAGCCCCGAAGCATGTGTGAAGCAGAAGAGGATTCACCTGATAAAGGAGGAAAATGAAATTTCGACATACTCTGCTCTCAATTACCTGCGAGATAAAGACATTTCCAGCTTTATTCATTGTAAAAACAGAGATTCTCATTTATCAAGACAATGTAATCTAACTAGCGCTCGTAGTTCATCATGAAACAGAGAGAAAGTATCAGTGCAGGCAGCTCCCACGATGATTAGTCGGCCAGTTTCTGATTTTGTGCAGCTCGAGGACGTGCAGGGAGCTTCGCCGTGGGAGGGCCTGGAAAGCACAGATATGATCAGATGATTGTACGCATCTGTCTTTCTCCACAGTGTGTGTGTGTTTGTACACGTCATGACTGCTGTTCACTCTCGGAGGATGTGAAACGCAAAAGAAGAATAAAACGCCATCGAACCACAAAACAATCCTCTGATCTCCGCCGCGTCTCGCTTTCCCGCCTCGTCGTCGTGACGCTTCATCACTTTGCATTTAGTCGAGGCTGTGAATCTTCCACGTATGGCGCTTGTCTTCGTAACAACCGCACGCTGAGTCCTTAACTAACTGAAGCGCAGATCAGAGGTATTCGTTTTATAGCTTTGCTGCGATGCGCTTTGATATATGACTGCGCCGCGGTGATTTGCACTTTCAGCACTTGAGGGAACTGAGTCATAACAACTGAAACGTGCCGCGCTCTGTGTTTTCTGCTCATCGGATTATGTTCCTCGCGAGGAGCATTTTCTCCACTGGAACAGAACGGCCGAGCCTCCCGGAGGAACCGTTCACCTGAACGTTCGCGGCTTCCCTTTTTGGTGAGCGAGCGAGCCTGCCGGACAGATTAGCGGCTGATAAATGACCTAAATTATTGTATATTCAGCCACCAGTGGAATCGTATTCATTAAAGAGACACCGGCAGTGATCCTTAAACCCTCGAAGAGCGACTGCTGACGCGTGTGTGCGAGCCTGGAAGGACGGCCGACAGTTCATTTCTCACTCTCATTTTCCTGTTTAATTTCTTCAGTGACACCACCATCTGGCATCAATTCCTCTGGAGCGATATAGGCGCCCCTCCTCTCCTCCTCCCTTTCCACCGCCGCTCTCTCTCTCCTCGCCATGCTTTAAAAATCTAAATGATGAGCTCCTATCAAGTATGGAAATGGTGTCAAAGGGGCAACGACATGACGGAGGAAGGAGCTTAAGTCCGTCCATCTCAGAGGCTCCACTGTTTGAGTAAGACAGAAACTGATAACATATTATCTGTCTTGGCCCCTTTGAACAAACTTAAATATCATTTGATCATAACTCTTCTTTGCGTGTTGTTTTCATGGTTTGATAACAGCAAAACTTGAGTAAAAGTAATTTCTTTGTGATGATTAAGCTGATGAGCTTCCATTTTTGACACCTTACCTCAGGTCTACATGTATGTATATGTACTGTAATAATCCATTTTCAATATTGACTTGAAATAAATCTTCATTTTCAAATAGTGGTGCTTATTCTGAAAAAGAAAAGGTTCAGTTCATCCACATCTGAAGCTGATGAGAGAGTTCAAAAGGCCTCAGACAGGAAGGATGAATGTGAACATTTTGATATTGATGAGTCCCACCAGGAAGCTTTTTGTGTTTATTTCAGCTCCAAATTCCTCCATTTCCATCGCTGTTTTTCTGCTGAGGTCTGATGCGGTTTAAAATCCTTTTTAGGATATTTTCATGACTGAAAGGTTCAGGGCTCAGCACAGTAATGCCCTTAATATGCTCCGTAATTAGGTCAATCATTTAAGCGCAGCCGGTGTTCATCAGAGCGCCGAAACAACAGCACCGAAATAAAAAATCCTGGCGAATATCACTCGCTCACTTTTCTCAACTCATTTTCTTCACGTACCATTAATCCTCCATCCAAACAACAGTTCAGGAGCTTTGAGATGGAAAGATGGAAAATGTTCATTTTAATAATTTAGTTTTTGTTCTGAAGGATATAATGGGGAAATCATTTCGTTTCCAGGCCCTGCGTTTCATTCAGCCGCCCGGCTCGGTAGCAGCGGCCTCATTAGTACCCTGAAATTTGTGTACGGTCCTCCTGCGTTGTATTATAGTCCTCGACTTTCTCAGTATGTTCCCTGTTTTGGCTCCTGCGCTGTGAGGAGGAGGCTTTCTCTCTCCACCAGCACATCTTCTGATTACACCCAGAGGCCCGGAGATACAGAAGGCTGAGAGAGAAGAAGGAGAGGCAGCGACAGTGAAGGAAAAAAGCAAAGATGGAGGGATTCCTGTGCTGAAATGCTTCACGAGGAAGAACTTGAAATTTCCATAAAAGAGTTAACCTAATGAATAAGGTGGATATCATACCTGATCGTTAGCATCAGAAAGAAACATGCTTTTCTCATGTAAATCTGTCACTGCGCTCTCAGCCTGGATCATTAGGACACTTTTAGCGCCGCTGTCCCACTTCCATCAAACCGTGTGACCTTCTGTCTGCAGAAATGCATCGTGGGACTCATATTCAGGGCAAGGAGATTATTTCAGGAACAATGTCATGCAGGAGAAGACTTTGAATTTTGGAGAGAGTATATTTCCCCGTAACGATTGACAGAGTGACTGTTTCGCTGTGTAATATATAGCACCTTCTCTGCTCCTCGGGAAGAGTCCTTCAATCTGCTCCCCTCCAATCTGTCACCTCATCCTTGTTAAGCGCAAAAGTTCTCCGGAGACATGCAAGTTTTTTTTTTTTTTTTTCTGAGGAGACTGTCAGCATTACTGGGGAGTTTATGATTTCCTCAGAAACCAATTCGGCGAAGGCTCTCAAGAGCCCTGACACCTCATTGGCTGCCATTGTAGCGCGGCGGGTTCGGGGGACTGATGTGTGGCAGCTGCGAGACTCCCGCGCGGCGCTCGCAGACAACGACAACACATCGATTCCTAGATAAAGTTTGACAGCTTGAATTCAGAACCTGATTTGCTGTGGGCGATCCGCATGTTGACTCGTGAGTGGAGTAAATAGAAATGTGAAATAGAAAGAAGTCGTCCAAGACTTTTTCGGCCGCAGACTCTCAACTTCAAAGTGAAGTGTAGCAGTTTGAGACCAGAAACGTCGGCAGACGTGGAGCAAAGATAAATTTGTTTTGGGTTTTTTTGTAAACAACAGATGCCAGATCATGGTACACACAAAAACCAGGCCAACATGTCCCACACACCTCACACTTTAGAGTGATGAATCTGGAGAGAGAGACTGAAGCTGATGTGCAAATTTGACTATTTTACTCTTCCTGCAGCCGTCACCACGTCTGCGACTTCACACCTGAACTTCGCTGCTTAACGTCGCACTGTGACATCTGTTCTCAGGGCTGCATCCTCACTTTCATCACTTTTTTTCATGCTTGTGCTCGTTTCATCGCCTCCCTGTGAGTGTGTGTGTGTGTGTGTGTGTGTGTGTGTGCTCATTCTGGACTCTGTTTTGATTGATCGAGTGCAGGGCCACATTCAAGGGCCAGTTCATTCAAGGTGGAATATGTGCATTTTAATATGCTTGCAAAGCATCAGTCAAGATATAAAACCACGTCAGTGAGATGTTTAATGTTGCAGTGAACAATCCTCTCGCAGGAAATGATCACGAAACATCCAAAAACTGATTTTGACAGTGTTTAATTGAAGTGTAAAGTCACACCACAGACACTTTTGTTCTCACACACTGTTCACCGCCTGTCCTCCTTCCTCGTGACTCTTCACTCTTCTCTCCTGACGAAGTCTATTAAAAATATTTCAGAAAGATTGTCTGCACCGTTATTATTTCATCTTTGTGTTTGCATCATTTTGGATTCAAATCACAAAAAGTGTCTCAAACCATGTAAGCTCAAGCATAAATGTGTTATACAGTAACATACAGTCATATGATAACACCATCATTATTCCAGAGGATTGTGTTGTTGTCAAACTGAGACTTTATGTTTCGCTGTCGTTAACAAACATGCTGGATACATTAACTCTTCATATCTCTGTGCTAATGATGCTGTTTGCATTGATCAGTGTTTGTTTGCGTTGAACCACACAGCGACATCATGCTAATGTTTTTCTGGGCTCAGTGGACGGTACCTGCTCGTCTTCTTTCATCATTTTCCTCTTTTTTTTCCTCTCAGTCTCATCATGTCCTCCTCCTCTTCCTCCTCCTCCTCCTCCTCCTACCAAAGCTGAGCGATGATTGATGAGTTCTTTTCATTTTCATCCATTTAAATGAAGAAAGCAAACTCAGGGTCAGCTGATATTTATGTGTAGATGTAAAGATAATTTTGTAGTGAAAATACAAAGATAGGAGTCCCTCAATTAACATGTATTCCACGTTTGACACAAATTGAACCGAAAGAACAGTTTTGCATCACTTGTCTTGCATCAAGAATCACGGTGTTGAGTAAAAGATTTTTTAGTAGCATCAAGATCATCCTCTTAACCACGGCCTACAAACAAAAGAAACAGTGATGCTGAACAGATGAGGAAATCGGTTATCTCGGTCTTGTACAGTATCGTTGCAACCGATTATTTCATGACTTTATACACTTCAGGAAAAAATACCAAGGTCCCAATCATGGTACATCAGAGATCAAGTGGAAACAACTCGATGTCAGCTTGATGTAATATTGTCTTGGTGGCGGTTTACAGGTGGATGTGTGTGCAGAGGTGTACGCGCTCTGTGTGGGCGCATTCAAGTGCAGCAACACAAAGTACAAAAGGGCCGTAGAAATAAATAATACAAAAAGAGTTTAGTGTTAACGATTGTATGAGCATCATTCCTGCAGTATTTCACCCATAATGCTCCTCTATCTCACATCTTAAAGAGTCATAAAGTGCTCAATTTGATTCAACAGCGTTTACTTTTCAGTTGCATTTCAAAAATGGCCGCTTTTGGGCCCCCCAAAAAATGGCGTTGCACAGAATCGATGAGCTCCGGTAATCCAGCGTCTGCTGCATAAACAGGCACAACACGGAGTCGTAAGAGACGTGTGTGGTTATTTTATAGCAGCCCGGTGCCGTTTGCATGTGATTTAATCAAAGTAAATGGTCGCGCCTAATGGCAGCGCGCTCTGTCGTGGCACTTCTCAGATTGGAGGCTGCAGATTTATCACACATATTTGTCCTGCTGCCTTCATGTGGCTGCAGGGACTTAATGAACTGAAGGAGAAAGTACAAAGCAGCTGTGGACAATGAAGCGCTCACATTAACTTTGACAGCTTTGATCACATTAAACTTTGCTTTTTCATTTAAATGCACCTTCTGGATGAAGACTATTTAATGAAAACTGTCTTTTTTCTTTTTTCTTGTTTAATGCAGACATACACTTTGCTCTCGATCAGCGACAGGTTGACTTCTCGCCTGTCTGTGGCTTTTCTACCTGTGCACTGTGCTCTCTCCTCTGGGCATCAGAAATACCACACAGAAGGGAAAAGCAAATTTCAAGGTCAGGACCGGTGCCGCCGTGAAAAACAGGGGCCCTGTGGGTGTTATATCCAACCACAGCCGCACAGACGGATCGCTGCTCTGGCGCTGATTGAGGACTCGGCCGATGTGATTCTGTGAAATTGTGTTTCATTGGGAGGCTGGAAGAGCAGACAGAGGCATTTTATCTGCAAACAGTCGATTGAGGGCGTGTACATCCATCTGCGGTTAACTGAGAGTGGAAATCAGAACGAGTGAGATCTATAAAAACGGAGCCACGCGTGTGCACAGCGTTATAAATCTGACTGCAGTAATGTGCTTGCATATTTCCCCTTGTGTTTGTGCAAAGAGTTTTAATGCCGTCTAGTTTTGGTCGGAGCAGGTGAGTTTAGTGGAAGTGATGGACCGAACTGTGCGAGCAGCTGAGCAGGAATTACTGTTTTCCTCGGCTGCACACAATTCCCTCTCGCTGGTTTCATGACTTACTGTAACCGTGGGATAAAAGCCGGCTCGCTCTCGGGCTCTCTGTGCAGAAAACCCCAAATTAACTCCATGTGGCCGTCCTATTTTAACCGAGGCATCCCGCTCGCTCCCAGTCATACAGCAGCTCATGGTTTAGGCTGCCAAAGCTATTCAAAGGACTGACCAGGTCTTGTAATTATGGTGGTTTCTGGAGTCGTGCTGCTTGCATGGTAACTGAACTGGAGGAAACCCTGAAGCCAGAAGAGAGCTTCAGAAGAGTTTCTCTGAAGTTTTGCCTTCTTAAACTGGCAGATCTGTAATAAATACAGTATGGACGTGTGGTTGTATGCATGCGAGGACGAAGAGCAAGATGCAGGCTCATTTTCATCACAGGACCGCTGCTGGCTTTTAGCTTCAAATTCATATCAAACTAAGAAAAAAAAAAAAAAGGAAAATGAAATAAAAACTATTAGATATGTGCTTTGGAATTACATTTCAGCTCTGCGTGCTCCCAAAGCGAAAGCACATTTGTCTGCATGTCTAAGTGAAATAAAGAAAGAGCGATAAAGACAGACAGAGAGACAAATTACACAACAAGGAGACGTTGGGTGTTCAGCCAATGTCTGTGAGTTTATTAGAATTATCATAAAAGCTTGGATGCAATAAGCATTAAGGCATAAAAAATCTGAGTTTGCTACCGAGAGCAGAATCACTTTGTCCCAGCGCACAATACACAGCCCCATTAATTTGGAGAGTGACTGTTACATTCAAGATTGTATCTTGAGGTGCCCATTAGCTCAGCTATTATTCATTGGCTAATTGGGTATTTGCAGTGTTTTTTTCCTCGCTCCAGCCCATGGGAGACAAACAAAAAGAGTTATTTCTCAGTATGCCTCTCCCTAAGTGACAATTAAACTAATTACATATCCTCCACAAAAGAACAAGTAATTTAGAGATCACACTGTTTTTCTCGACACTGTAAACTCCGCTTGAATAAAGTAGAAGCGACATCAAAGTTCAGGATCACGAGAGGAAATTTACTGTCGAAGCCAAACTGATTCCTCGAGGACGAAACCTGCAGCACCTGAACATGAAGTACATAATTTTACTTTAAAAAAAAGAATAGTGAGAACAGTCACACCTGACCGGAATAAACCTAATTTATCTCAGTCCACTTAAAGGGACCCAAAAAAAGAGCAAACACCAGCAGTGGTATCAGTGTGACGTCCAAACTATTGAACGAGATGCTGCAGTTAAAGTAAGAAAAGCTCCCTTTTCCTCTCGTTGGCGGCACCTGTGGTGATAAGCTGTAATTGCAGGTATGTTCTGTGATTAATTAACTTATTTAAATGAAAATATTCAAGATTAATACTCATTTGTTGCCTGCAGTTAACAGTTAACACTCTCCTGCTAATCTCAAAGAATGTTTTTGTCCTCTGGTGGTTGCAGGTCAGTTTGGATGCGTTGAAGTTTTTGACTTCGTCACATCGACCTGCTGCAAAACAAAGACACCCTGTTAAGATGAAATATGATTCTGACCCTCCTCCAGGCCTTGGCGTGGTCTCACATACTGAGAAGGAGTAACCGTCCTTTCAGTTGCATATTTTCAGCAGCGGGGGGAAAAAAAATAATAAAATCTTTCACAGTGATTCTGTTGTGATCGATCAGTGCATCGGTGCAGAAAACTCCTCAGCCTGAATTCAAAGAGCCGGCCGCTCACCTCAGTCTGTCCGATTTTATTTTAATACTCCATGATGAAATCCCATTTAACTGATGGCGATGAATGTAATAATTATCAGGGACAGCCATTCAGCTCTTTTATCTTGTTTAGTTTAAGCAATTTTAATTAAATGAGCCTGATAAGTGTTCTTTGACTCTCCCAAAGACTTTATTCTTTATTATCCTGATTGACAAAAACACCGCTCTGTGCATAGGCATTATACCTATAATAATCAGTGTCTGATATAAACTATCTCAATTAATTAATATTTCGTTGTTCATTTGCTGTCATTTCATGCAGTCTGAACAGAGTCTGCAGCCGTTTCTCTCTGCATGAGTCTGAGCTGTCATCTTAGATTTTCCAGCGATCCAAACGGACAACATTTTGGATTTTCACAAATTGAAGGGAAAGAAGAGAGCTGGATCGGAGCCATGCGGTGCGCAAACTGGGTCATGGAAAGATCAAATATTTTCACCAATACAACAAACATTCAGATTACACTTTCTCACCTGGAGCTGGAGGAGTTGTCGACGCCAAGCGGAGAAACCCTGGAGCGAGTGTCAAAGCTGCGTTTCTTTAGTCTATTTGAATATTCTCGCTGTCGAAAAGAGAATATGCTGACTCTGCTGCACTCACAGCAGTAACCACAACCTGCGAGTGGGCTTTTCACTCAGTTGCTACCAGATCTCAAGGATATGTGCGCTATAGTTGGCTGCAGCATTTAAAACAGGTGATGACCGAGCATTGATTTTTATGTTAGATGCAGGTTTATTAAACATGCTGCAGGTGCAAAAAACCCCACAGTTCCTCAGATCTGACAGCCTGTCTGTAATCCGTGGCCGTTCTGACACTCACGCTCATTATTGTGAGCTCACAGTTGAGGCGTCTGTCTGCGAGTAAGCACGTGTTAGCATATGTAGGAGTGCAGAAGTCTGAGAGGGCAGTCACACGCAACGCCCCGCTTCACACACGCTCCTCAAGTCGACTCTGACAGAAACTGTTCTCACATTTTTTTCAGATTTAGCTAATTTTTTCAGCTATTTGATCAAACTAATTGACCAGATCCAGTTGAAAGAGAACGACCGCTGTGTACGAACGATCGCCTCGTCATTAAAATGATTAATTATTCATTCTATGACACGTCGAAGGTGTTTTGCATGAACTAAGTTGATGTCCTCAAAGGGATTTTGGTCGTTAATGATCTGAGATAAAGACTTTCATCGGAGACTCTTGAACCTGTAAATGTTGGGCATTTCTGTGATAAACTACTTTAAAGGTTTATTCATTTTCACTCAGGCAACTAATTGCTTAATCGACTGAACAGACGACTTTATGTGCTAGAAGCTATTGACCATATCAAAGAGTGGAGGATGGAGCGCTGCAATTTTTAATGCAATCCGTTTTTACTGCATGTAAAAGCAGAATAAAGCATTTTATATGGCTGTAGTCTTTATTACTGCACTCAAAGCTGCTCTGTTGTTTGCAGAGGTATGTTGAGGTAACCTAAAGCCGTGCAGCTCCTCACACTTCTGTGTTTCTCCACACTGCTATCGAGCGGCCTCATCAGATTTTGTCAGCGTGATAAAAAAACATATTCATTATACTGCAGCACTGTAGGGCTTTCTCTCTCCTTTATATGCCGTTCTCCATCTCTGTCCCGTGAACACAAGCTCAGTCTAAATCTTTTCGAAATCTACTTTTTTTTGATCCTCCGTGCAATCGGCAAGCAGATTTGGCTTGATAAGACTTTTGTGCCTAAGGTGACTATAGAGAACCATTGTGTCATGATTCATTACTGCATACTGTATGTATGTATCTCTACTTATAGTTTCTCATGCTTGTATCGTGGTTGTTGCGTTGGTTGTTTAGTTGGTTTTCTTTTGTCTCTTACTTATTTTTATAGTATACATTGAAGGCCACCTTTTACCACTTTTCTATGGAAGGACTCTTTAGTTTGTATGTATTTGTATGTTCATGTGAGATAATCTCCTGTAAAA
>JAVQJZ010042894.1:0-21600 GCA_036025355.1 Leiopotherapon unicolor | reverse complement strand
AAAGAGCAGTGATATTACACTGTTTGTGTAATGTTTCACATATATATGGTGGGAAAGAGAATGATTGACTATGAAAGACAAAGGAACAGTTACAGTCGATGCATATTGACAAAATACTTATCAAGGTCACACACTGATTCACATCTATGTGATAGTAAAAGACACGTACAGTGTGCATGTGAATCAGAAAAGAATGATTTTATCTAATGCAGTAATGTTTGGGGGGGCTAAGTTGAAATGTGGTCCGAATATAGTCCTTTGTGAAGGGGGCACATAAAACTATGAACAGGCACAGAAAGAAGCAGGGATACACACACACACACACACACTAATAAACGTGAGCACATGCACCAAGCGGGTAGGAGCGCAAAACTGCAAACACAAGGACAGAGAGGACGAAGGGGCCATGGAGGGGGAATGAGTGAAGATGAAGGTGATTGAAGCTGAATACTGATCACTTACCTCTCATTATTATTTTATCATTTATATAAATGCTTCATTAAAGTACTCTCTATAAACCATTAAAAATAAACAACCCCACTCTCGTCCTTCTACTAACATATTAATGAAAAACTTTAAACAAAAAAAAACCTTGAGCAGCTGGTCCTGAACACATTTAACACACATTATTCAGCTAAAGGAGCGTTTTCTGTGTGTTAACGCTGTTATCTGTGCTCTTTGGGTTTTCGGGGTTAAAAGGCTCGTTTTCAAAAGCGGCATACTCGCAGACACTTACAGATAAAGCAGCCATTTACCGAGGCAAACGACCTGTGAGTTGGACGCACCTGATGAGGCCTTGTGTAGGTGGCGGCACTGAGGTCATTAGACTCAATAAACGGCTATTTTGTCTGTCAGTGGAGGCGTCCCTGCTGTCCTGAGCTGCCCTCTTTATTTCGGCCTTTACTGCGATATTACTGTTAAGCTAGTTGAGCTCTTGAGTGGGCCAAATTACATAACATGCTGGCCCCCTGACCGCGTCCTTTTCCCTTCAAAATCCAAAGTAATTAGACAGCGAGTAAGTGTGCGCCCCTCATATTTTATATATTATACTGCCGCTCCTTCCTCTAACTCACATGCTGTTGAAGAGCTCTCTGTACGTCTCGTCTCCTTTTCCCTCAGACATCAGGCTGTCCAGCTTGTCGATCAGCTTGGCCTCCACCTGCGGGAGAAATCAGCATTTGAATCTCAAAGGGGCCGACGGTTCAAAAGATATTGATAAAAAACGACAGCGCCATGGAGGGTTTGGAGGTTAAAAGTGAATGGCATGTTAGATCAAATTGCCTAGCGTCACGTGCAAGAGAAAAGGCAACAGTCTCTCACATGATTTCACTTTTATGACTTAATCTTACACTTGTAACAAAATGGTGCAAAATGGTGGTAGACTGGTAAATGCTCAAGTATAAACAGCATTTACTAAAAAACAAAAAATGCCAAATAAGAATTTATAGTTCAAATAATTTTGCATGCATTTATTATTCATCATTTCTGACCCACTAATGACAAAGCACATGTAAGGGTTAAGCTCGCAATTAAATGCCGTTTTCGGACGACTGCATCCATTTTTAACAGCTGCGTACCTGTTTGAAATTACCACTGCGTCTCTGCTCCCAGTCCATCATGTCGTGGAAGATGGGGATCATGACATTCCTCAGATCAGGCTGTGGCACCAGAGTCACCTCCAGGAAGGGGCCGATCATCGCCGGGATGAAGTTCAACTTGTGCTCCCCTGGAGGAGTGACAGAGGTCGTCGCAGAGGTTAGGCTCTCACTTTATCCCCCAACGCAGCGTACTGTTTATGTCAGAGGCAATTTGACTGAATTCGGAGAGCAATCTTGCTCTCTTTGAAAACTTCAACAACAATCCAGGCTGCACTGATAATTCAGTTAAAGTGAACTGCGCTCTAGCCAAATTGACACAGTGTTTTAATAAATGTAATAATCGCAGCGCCTGTGTTACTTCGAATTCATACTCACACCAAATAAAACAAAAATAAACTGACTTCAAAATGTATTCCAAATACTGCATAAACACACTTGAGTACACAGTAGAAGACTATAAATGGTTCTAAAAACATTGAATTGTACAGATCCATCACAGACTCAGAGCAGAACAAAAGCATCCACTCAAAGCAGATTGAGGGCATCCAGCTGGTTGCCATGGTCACGAAAAAAAGAGAGTTTTTTTCTGTTTCCCATCAGCTAAAGTACAAAGAAATACTAAAGAATGTAAAGAACTTATTTGCCTTTTCTGATGTTGCCGCGTCACACAGACTTCAAGAACAAACTTTTTGCATTAGACGACAAAACAATATGATGACATATCAAAGAGCGTGTTGTTACGGGCCTGTAAGAGACACCTGCTCCTGGGATGGAAGACCACGGAAAACAGAAAGCTTCCTTTGTGGTATGTATGATGAGCAACACAGGATAAGTTGGATATTACTACAAATGCCCTTTAAACAACGCATTTACTTTACATGCAAATTTAGAAATAAAGTCTTTGTGAAACGTGCAATTTCATGACTGTTTTGTCATCTTACCTAAATTCTGCCACATGCTGAAGATCTCACAGCCCATCATCACCCTCATGTCTCCGTACCTGCATGGTAAATATCATGGTGAGATGTGTGCTTACTTCAGGCAAACACAGAGCAGCATGTTTATATTAACGGGAGAAGGATAGGACTCACACGTGCTGCAAATGATGCAGCGTGTGGACTGAACAGGACTTACTTTTCTAGTATCTTCTTCCTCTTGGAAGGAGAGAAGGACTCCAGCTGAAGACAGGGCTGGTTGATAAATATTACAGACAGATAGAAGTACGAATCCCACACCTGAAAATGACAGCAGAAAGTCATCGTGTCAGTGCTGCGCAGGCTCTTCCTCCTCCAACGCAAGTTTTTAAAAATGGATAATCTGCCACTGGCATTTGTGTTGAATTTGTGGTACGAACTGAACAATGAACAGCTGTTCATTAAAGTTAACAGCTGTTAAGTCACTAAAAAGTTGAACATCCTTTCAACACAGTAAAATATAAAAGACACTAAATATGAAACCTGAACTAGGAAATGCAGATCTACATCAATCCAAAACAAGAAAAGGCAAACATCTTTCTTGTTAATTAACTCACCTCCTTTATTGCTGTTACGTTTGAGCTTTTATCTTTCAGCTCATTTTATTAAGCCTCTGACTAATAGTATTAGTTCTGTTTACCTCTGCACCTCAGTGAGGGCTTTTGTTTTGAGAAGTGTGACACATACAAACAAATAAATGTGACTTTTGTTAGAAATGTGCATCTGCCTGTGTCTCTGTGTCTGTGTGAGTGTGCGCTAATGCGGCAGAATTTCAGAAGTGAAGCTGTTTGATGCTCAAAGAGTTCTGCGGCACCGAAGCATTGTTCAGATCTACACACACAGTCGCACACATTTTCTCCTACCTTGTAGTCAAACTTGTCATTGAGGAAGTTTTTCCGCAGAGCGTCAGAAAGGTAGAGGACAGTTGTGATGATGACGCTAAGAAAAAAAAAGAGAAGGGAGAGGAGGAGGTGGAGAGGGTTATTGTGTTACCTTGGGAGACAAAAAAGCACAGGTACATGCAATGCAAGTGATGAAGCACAATGAAATGTGCTTGTGCGTTTGGAATTATATTTTATCTTGCAACGTACAAGTACAACAACTACAAAAACTTAAAGAAACATTTGCAGGTCAAAAATATGCGCCATCATCCAAAGACTGGTTGCTTTTCACCAAGAAATGCATGGACCGTCATTATTAGATACAAGCCTTTCATTTGCCTCTGTGTATCAGATCATCTATGCACTATATTTAAGTGTCCACCAGTATGACATAGTGCATGAGCCTTGGATTCATCTTTGATTTAACTCCAAGCAGCATATTAAAGTTCCCCTTCTTTCTCAGTCTATAATAACTTGGAAAACTTGGGGACTTCTTGACAGTTTGGTTAAATATTTTACCGGTCTTCTCTTTAACTGGTCTAACTTCTGCTGTGCTGCTGAAACCTTAGAACAAAGGGTGTAATAAAAAGACATCACCTTGGATTACTAATATTAGTTGACCTTTTAAAAGAGAACGTAGGGGCGTAGAACTGCATGCACTTAGAGCAGATGAAAGCTCTCTGATTTAACTGAGGTTTAAAATTGCATGTCTAGTACGTCCTAGTGGTCTAAGATGAATAGCACGAATAAGCCCTTGTCTGATTCTGAATGGTAACCCTAATTAATTGTCACTCCCTTTGACTATACCTCCACTTTCCAGTCTTTTATTCATTTGGTCTGTTATCTATCTTCTGTTATCTGTGCCATTTGTGCAGTCTTACTTGTTGGTGACCAACCGCATCACGGTCCAGTCTTTGGGAAACATTTCTGGTCGGATCAGGATCCTGAAGACTGTGAAGATCTGGAGGAGGAAGTCCTGGGACACACGAAGGAATGCAGCGGACATGTTAGTGATGGAAACTCAAATTGGTTAAGTCAGGCTTGGTCTTAAATATTAATTTTGTTCAGCGTTTTTAAACACTAAGTCTAAGGGTTAGAGTAATCAAAGTCAATGTCTGTCTCTCTCCATGGTGCTGAACCCCCCACCCCCACCCCCCACCCCCACCCCCCATTAAGCTATTACGCACATATAACCTCTCTACTGTTTCTGAAATTCAGCAGATTGATATTTCTCACTGGAATGAACTTGTGACCTCATTATCTTCCTCTGTCTCTCTCTTCTTCTGCGCTTCTCCTGTCTCACTGTGCTTTTTCCATTATGTAAACTGCTGCTTCTGACCTTGCATTGCACCAGTCTCACATTTGTAAATCTGTGAATTACGAGACGTGAACACTTGCATGTGCAGCATATGAACATGTCTGTAAGAGAGCATACACGTCAGGAATGCAGTGTGTGAGTCACTCTGAAACGGGGAAGTTTCTGAAAACTATTTAGAAAGTGGCTGAGAGTGAAGGAAAGAGAGAGACAGAGAGGCGGAGAGCTGCAGCGATGACTCAAAGAGGGCACGAGGAAAAACAAATGTGGTGCAGACAAACACAGATTGGAATATGAAATCCAAAAAACAACATACTCTGTACAGTATGTGGTAATTCTCCTCTTACTTTCTACCCAGCACGCACGCACGCACGAGGTAAAACACACACACACACACAGACCAAGTAATGATATGAAATATAAAGCAATGTGGATTATGTAGTCCTGGTAGGGGTCATAAATGGCCCCATTGTGATTTATTCCATTATTGGACTCTTTGAGAATCACATGTGGACACGGGGAGGAGGGGAGGAGAGTGAGTGAAGCATTGCCACAGACAGATGTATATGCGGACAGAAAGAGAGAGAGTGATGGATGCGGTGGTCGTACCCTCAGGTTGTCTTTGCTACTGAATCCCTGCAGCAGCTGCTGGTAGTGTCTGTCGCTCATCTGTCGCAGGAGGGCCAACAAACAAGCCACAAACTCCCCCTGACGGATTAAAAACACAGCATGAGAGAGAGAGAGATTAGATGAGCGTCAGTTTTAAGGTTGTTTATAACGAGGATTTTCTTCAGGGCTGCCCTAAGTTACTAAATAAATGATACAATTGCAGTTTAAAACATTTATACAAGGAAGTAAGTGCACCAGATTATTTGTTTTCCACCTCTTTCCATTATGTTTATGACCACAATATATAAAAATCTGCCCTTTATTTCCTAGCCAAGTTCAAGAGAAAAAAATAATTATGGTGACTTTGCAAAGAAATGGTGCTTGTATCTTCAGCTACAGGAAACAGCAAAGGAAGCACTTTGTTAGATCGAATTAGCTTTTATTAACCTCTGTTGGCACCGGTTAAGAATTGTAGCAACATTAAGAGAGCTCTATTACAAGTGGAACAACCCTCCACCCTTCCTTGAGTCCTCATCATCACGCAATGATGATGATGGTGATGATCTCATTATTATCCACTTCAAGATTCCCCTTTTGTGCTGCGCCGTATTACAAATCTTAATTATTGCCATTAATGTTAATAATGTTAACAGCTATATAATTATAGTCGCCACAGCAGCAACTCAATTTAAAGTCCCAAAACAATTCTCACACACACACACACACACACACACACTAGCTGACACATGCCGTACGTGGTAAAAACACACATACAGTGACATCCTGGAACTGTAGTCTCATGGCAGGTCCGGCAGGCTGTGGCCGGTTGCTAATTTCCAGGATTGTCCTCAGTAAAACTCCCAGCAGGCTCTCCACAATTAACTCCACTTCCTCTGAGACCACCGGCTCCTGCACGAAGAACAAAACACATGAATTACAGCTAATACGTTACTCTCACTTTATGAACGCACACGCACAAGAAAAGAAAGACCCTAAATATAAATCTATAATGAAGTAAAGTTATCTCAAGCAATTTGCATTCTGCTTGCATTTTGTTTTTGTTTTTTGTGATCGACAGCTGACGACGTTCAGCCTCAGAGTTGGCACTCCTTCCCCTGCTATCTCACTTTCAGCGTGATTTTAATGAGCCTTGAGCCGTTAAATGTGGGGGTCTAAATAAGAAGTTTCAAGGCTAAGTGCAATATTTGGAAACTCTAAATTCACACAGAAACAGGAGAATGGAAAAACCTAAAAGTAGGTGGAAAACAAAGGAAAGAGACGGTTAAAGAATAAACGCAACTCAAAGAGAGTGGAGGATAAACCGCTGTGTGTGTGTCTGTGCATATTTCCCTCTAGTCTCTTCCCCTGACAAGACAGACAGGTCTTGGACAGAGCGATAATGAGAAGGAGCCTCAGACTGGCACATTGGCTGCCACTGCTGTCACTTCCCTTTAGATGTGGTGCCAGTCTCTGTGTGTGTGTGAGACTGTTTGTGTGCGTGAGTGTGTGTGTCCTACTGGGCGCCTTTACCACTAGCTGCCCCTCTGGCAGTGAACGGTTCAAGCCAGGCATCTCGAGCTGCTGCTGCACACAAGTCTGACAAATGTGTGCACGCACGCACACACACAGCTCGGAGTGACTGCCACTTCGACAATGGCCATTGCTAAATTGATGGGTCTCATTACTAGACTCCAGGGCTGCCAGTGTCCTTGTTACCAAGACTAATTGACCGTATACACACAACAAAGCAATCTGCTATTGCAATGTATTGGCAAGGAAATTGCTGTAAGACTAATTCCTCCAGCTTTGACTTCCTTTAAAGTTATTTTCCTGTTATTATGGTGGTAATACCCTCGTAAAGTCTCCTAGAATACCAAAGGGAATTCAATTTAACTGTTAAGGATAATGTCTGGGTATAAAGCCACTTCCTCCACAGCAAAATGTTAATGTCACTTCTCTCTAACTTGGAAATCTGAATTTGCACAGCTGTCTCTTAAAGGAAGAAGATTTCTGGAAATTGGCTTTATTGCTTTCTTGCCTGAGAGTCAGATGGGAAGACCGATAGCAATGTCTGTATGCAGGCTGTTAGCTTAGCTTAGCTTAGCCCAAACACTGAAAACAGGGGGAAACAGCTAGCCTGGCTCTGTCAAAAGGTCTCTGCTGGCCACCAAATAGTCTGGCACTAATGGACAGATGGTGAAGATTTCAATGTTTTTAACTTGCAAGCGTTTGCATCATCATGACATTACACACAGATGTTTGTATGGGGATTAAAATACTGTACATTGACAATATACGTATAATCTGGGTTTAATCGCCTTCAGCTGTGGACTTTGACATGTGGCATCAGTCTTTGCTTCATTTTCAGGTTTTCACTTCAGTATTGTTAAAGCAGTATATCAGAGCTTTAATAGAAACTACAGTAACTCTGCAGGACGACAATAACATAAACACCTTGTAAAAATGCAACCTGTTTTTTTACACTCCGTTTTTTGTACATATTTAGTAAATGAGATATACAAGTTAATTAGTGAGGTTTGTGAAGTGCTGGTACATAGATTTTTTCTCTTCCAACTCAGCGAGAAAGCGACTGAGCATTGAACTATTGCTTTAAGGACGGGGTGGGCTTGTGTAATAGCGAGAAATCACCACTGTGACACTCACCGCAGTTCCATTTTCCTCCTTCTTGATGAGAGAGAGCATGCTGGTGAGGATGCGTGCACACATGACCAAGTCCCTCTGCTCCTGCATGTGCGCCTGGAGGACGCGGAGCACCACCGGCAGCAGGATGCACCGTGACTCTGCAACACACACACACACACACACACACACACACACACACACACACACACACACACACACAGTGCAGGGAGGCAGACACACACAGTTGTCATACATCAAAGACATAATGATGCATAAAGAGTCAACACAAGGAAGACCAACAGGGAAAACACTCTAATCTTCTTTGGCTGTTCAAGTTATTGTTTAATGCTTCTTATAATTAAATTACTCTAAATGTAATTCTTAGCGTTACATTAATGTGATTTGCATGAAGGTTGATTTTCTTGCTGTGTGTAGCCTTTGGGAAAATGCTGGAAATAAAACACAATAAGACATTAATATGCTTCAGTGTGCAGCCTTTATTAAGAACAAATTAATAACATGGAGTTTGGTGCACTGCACTGCAGGTTAACAATTAGCCAGGGAGAGCTCTCAAACAGCTGCACTGCAAGAGGGCACAGTCGCACAGTATAATATGGACTAATAGCCTGTTTGTAGACAGTGCAAGTCAAACAGACAGAACAAAGTATGGCCGATTATTGTCTGCATTTGGGGATGAATCTAGTTGTTCAAATCTGTTTGTTTCCCTCTGCGCTGTTTGTTTTTTCTGTGTGTTCATAATCTGCATGCAAGGCTTTTTTCCCATTTATATTTTCCATGCAGGATTTTCAGTGTGTTTACAAGCTCTAGTTATGTATTCATATCAAAGTGTACATAAACTGTGCTTCTGTTTGAGTAAACAGGTCTTTACCTGGGTTAATGTAAAGCTGGCTTTCCACTGTCTTGGCAATGCACTGCAGTTTGACGGCCTCCAGGGGGCAGTCAGCGTGGACAGTGGTGGGCAGGCTGCCCAGGGTCTCCCTGACGAAGCCGGCCACCTCTCGCACTGTGAAGATCTTCAACAGCTCGCCGTAAATGGCTGGAAATGTCCGCAGGAACACCGCCTAGGTGTGTGACAGAGAAATGTCTAATCACTCAGAGATTAAAGCAAGCAGGAAGTGTGAATCCATTATGGTCAAAATATAACTAACAAATACAAATTAGACTGAACGTGGCCTTTCAACATGTGAATATGCAAGTTTTAAAGTGTTTATTAAGTCATTTCAATACATTTTCCAATAAATCAGCATTACACACTGTATATTAATCTTATAATCCTGTGAGGCTCAATGGACAAAGCTGGCAATGACAAATGGTTTTCAGTAGCTCAGGGGCTTTGGATAAAAGTTCATTACACAAGTTGTGTAAGAATAAGCAACCATTACACACACTCTTACTTATGGAGAGATGTTTTGTTGGGAAAACAAAAGTAAATATTGACTATACTCGACAGGATTTGTTTGGAACTCTGGCAGTCAGGGATTATGTCGATTCAATTAAAGGACTGCTCGGGCTGCAGGGACTGCTTTCAGCCACTCACTTGTGGCTCTCAGTCTGATGCTTTTCATTCCTGTCAAGGTCTGTCAGATTCTCGCTACACAACTGAAAAATGAAGATTACGAAAATCCAGAGAGGTGTGCTACTGCGTCTTTCCCTTTTTTTGTTTTAATTTTTCCAGGCTTCCCTGGCAGAAGATGAAAGCCATTTTTCTGTA
The DNA here is from genome assembly GCA_036025355.1 of Leiopotherapon unicolor. Taxonomy (NCBI): domain Eukaryota; kingdom Metazoa; phylum Chordata; class Actinopteri; order Centrarchiformes; family Terapontidae; genus Leiopotherapon; species Leiopotherapon unicolor. Next base: position 11,848 of record JAVQJZ010042894.1, on the reverse strand, counting down.
AACACTTATATTTCAAATAGCAGAAATAGATGAAATTATGTTTCTTGCTCCCTTAATCAAAATTTTTAAAGTATGAAACAGAGAAAACAGATGAAATGTTAACTTTCAGCTCTCGGTAATAACTTACATGACATATGTGGAACGTACTAACTGGGTCACAGGCCAAAAAAAGTTTGAGAAATCCTGTGTTAATTTGTTTAGAACAACCACTTGTTCCCAGCAGCTATTTCCATCTGTGCAGGGATCCCTGTTGACATTTACTTCATAAATCAAACAATATTCTGAGACGTATTGATGGAACAATGTCGCTCTGTGTGTTCAAAGCTCAAAACCATCAGCTGTCCTCGTGATAAAAGCAACACATCTCGGGATACAGGTGCTAAATTATGAGCACATGGCCTTGCTGCTTACATGTATGTGTTTGTGTGTGCATCGCAGATTAACTTGGATTAGCATTAGCCTGGTGTGCATCTCCCAACGGCCATTGTTGTGTGAGAATACAGATTAGTCTGGATCAGAAGTCAGCGGAGGGATAAAGTAGGGCTTTTCAGATGGCATGGAGAGGGCACAACCGGAATAATTAATGTTACGCTCATTCTCGTGGCTTTGGAGTGAAGAGAAATAATTGACAAAAGGGACTAAAAGTGACTGGAGGGTTTAGCATGAGACTGCTGGTTTTGATAACTCAGCTCTGTCTGTCTCTTGAGCAAACTGCTATAACTCTTCAAATGAGCTGTGAAAAGAAAACCTTGATGGAGTAATTGAAAAGATGAGAGCTATCCTCCCCCTCCCCGATGCTATGATGAAACATATGCTCAGGGTTCACGTGGGTGACGCAAACAAAATGGTAAAACAAATAAACTTTTAACACGCTCAGGGGAATGAACGCACGCAGTTTTGCCCAGGACTTTGTCGGGCTTGAGTGCCGAGGACGATCTGGGAGTGAATCGATTAAAGGACCACTTGAATCTAATGGACTAAAGAGTAGCAGTCAGAAAGAAAGAGAAACTGAGAATACAAAACAGCCAAAAGGTGATGAGGAGGGGGGTGTGGGGGTCATAGAGGAGGCAGAAAAGATGAAAGCAAAGAGGAAGAAGAACCACATGGAATCACCCACAGGTTCTATCAAGGCAAAAATGTAGGTATTTCCCAAAAAGAGCACAAAAACTCGTAGAAATCACACAAGCAGCTGTTTCTGGTGTGTAATTAGGATTATCTTTGCAGTCTTTAGATTGTTTGTTTTGGTCTCATTCGAAAATCAGTGAAGGCGTCTACCCTGCTGTGCAGACCTCCCAGTGGAGAAAAAGCAAAAAGCTGCCACAGAAATTCCTATTCTGACTCCAGAGCCTCCGGCAGCATGAAATTCAATTACAGACGATTTCTCACCTATCACGAGTGCATTAACAGGAGTCCTCGGGAAAGAAACACATAATGTGGTGCACAAGTACAAACAGGCACAGATTTACACATTCATATGTGTGCACAGAGAGATGCACACTTTGATTGTGGAGGCACAGAGGACATGATGCACTTGGTTGCGTGTCTCACACACACACACACACACACCTGTGTTTGCGCGACGGGACTGGTGCCTTTGTTTTCCTGTGAGAGGAAGAATCGAATGGACATGAAGAGCTCGTGGATGCAGACCCGGAACTCCTCCTCGTTCTGGCCCCCCGTGGCCAAAGAGAAGAGCCGCCGAGACTGGATAATGTACTTGAAGATGTACTCGCTGGCCTGAGGGATGGAGAAGAACAATAACCGTTCAACATTTCCGCTCGGCAATGAGTAAAAGCTCTGCATGTCAGTCATGTCAGTCAAAGAACAATGTAACTTTAAATTTCATCCCTGACATATTTACTGACATAGTTCATCTGATAAAATCTGGTGTATACTTTTGTTGAAATGACTGAATATTTTGCCATCAACTTTGATAATTCATTGTTTTGTGTAATTATATTTATAAATATTTGCTTGCTTTACCATCTCAAATGTGAGAATTTGCAGCATTTCCCTGTTTCACATCCTTATAACATATAACATAACATATATACATTTCACACATTTTATAGACAATACGATCAGCCCTTGAGTAGACTTTAATAAAAAGGTAAAATGACTTTTAAACTACAAATGCTCAAGATCATTTAACACAAGTATTGAGGAGAACCAACTTCACACTATTATACAAAGCTAAATCTTTCTATAAAGGAAGAAGAAAAAAAGGTCTCGAAAGGCATTCTCTATACATCACTCATCGGAGGAAACCCTGCAAGCACATCTGCAGTGTTGCTAATTTATTATTTACTGCATGACAGAGTAACATTTACTTCTGCTGCAGGATGTATCGCGTGGATGATGAATGAGGAATCCACAGTACAGAAGCCGCAATGTGCCTCTCTGACAACGTATCTGCATGAGCCATTAGAATAATGTGATGTTGATTCCCAACACCAGAGGCACTGCATTTCTGCTGATTAAAATTGCATGCAGCGTAATAGTTTGAGGAGGGGAATAATGAACGGTGGTGAGATGTATTCGCCACTGATGGGGTGGTGGTGGTGGGGGTGGGGGTAAATTAGCAGGAGTGGCAGTGAGAGGGAGTTCGTTTGTATGCATTTCTGGATGTGTCTGTGTTGATGGGGTAATTGTGTGCGTAAGAGTGTGTATGTGTGTGTATGTGTATTGTGTGTCTCTTAAAAAACATTTCTCTGGCTGCCTTTGTGTGTCCCCTCTGTGTGTGTGTGCTCAAATGCCTCACCTTGAGCACCTGCTGTATGTGATCCTGATGTTCTGCGTCAACAATGCGGTCCACGTACCACTTCAGCACTTTGATCAGGTCCCTAGAGGAGACACACGCGCACACGTACACACACACACACACAGTATCACTACTCACCTCTAGCTACATTGCACAGCTCTCTCTGGATTTGGAAAAACACAGATGAGGCAATGCGGTGTTTTAGAAATGAAACACTGAATTGCACAAAGTTTAAATCAAGTTCAGGGAAAATTTCCACCACTTCTTCACACGCTTTTAATGGAGAACACTTCAAAATGAGACAGATATTTTAAGAGGCATCAGCCTAATGCAACAGTAAGCTGGGGAGCAAGATGGCAGACTCTCATTCTAAGGTCTGGATGATATCTTAGGTGCCAATTAACAAGTACAGATAGTTATAATAAGAAAAAATATGCTCATGTGCATGAGTTTGTGTGTTAATTAATTAAGGTGTGACAATTGTAATGAAACAATGTCACACGTAAGCGAGTTTAAAGCTGATGGATGTGGCAGCAGCATTCTGTGTTCGAGACGACTGGAAATATAAAGAGGAGAAGACAGCATCAGCACGGTATCATAGCAGGTACAGAGAGTGTGAAGGAGACAGCCGGTGAGAACAGCAGGTTGTGAATATGTGTGTGAATGTGCACGTGTGTGTTGCTGCGATGAATAGGAGAAGGAGCGAGGGGCTATGAAGCCCAAGCGAGTTTCATATTTCACTTTTTGTCAGCCAGGGGGCACCATAAGCATTTCATTCACACGTCTGGTGAGTGACTCGCAGCACAGAGCCGCCACTCAGCACTGACGCAGATCGGCCCTCTCTGACTGCCTGCCCATGTGACACAGCTGTGTCATTAGAATACAATACAAGGAGGTAAGGCTGCGTTATTGTGCGCTCACAGCGGTGCTGCGGCCTTGAATGGCCACATGGAGAAATGAAGAATGTACCTGTAGGACAGAGCCCCAGCAAAGTGGCTCTCAATATAGGTGTCCATGACTGGTTTGAAGTGCTGGAATTTGCTGTCCTGGAGAAGGTTGATGATATGGACCTGGAAATAAACAGACATATTATAACAAACTATTCCTTAACATAGAGGATTTCTTTTTGCATAATTCATTTCCCCATAAAACAGTTTTCTTTCTTTTCTGTCTGGGAGCTTTATGGTTATTTCACATTGTATGAAACTATTTTCTGAAACTGGTTCAGCTTTTCACTGAATTGCACATTGTGCATCACTGGTATCAGCTAATCAGTTTACTTTATTTCAGGTGTGTGGCCAATAGAGGAGCGAGGTAAAAAAACGAAATAAAGACAATATCAGAAAAACAATTAGGAAGGAAAATACTATAAAAGTTGACATCAACATCTACAAATACATAAAAACAGGTGGAAATCACTTTGACAGTGGTTGCACGTATTATTCTGTGTTTCCCTTGTGGGCAGGTTGTTGCAGAATGTACTGAATTTGTCTGACCACAGAAGATAAGTCCACTTGTCAGACTTGTTAGATTGATCTGAAAAACCACAGAAAGGAAACTTGATGACTGCTCCGGCTTGCCAGACCTTTTCATCATTGATAACGCCACCATGAGAGGAGAGAGTGTGTTCATGTGTCAGTGTGAGACTGATGTGGAGGGAGAGAGACGCATAGAGATGGACAGGAAGAGAGAGATCGATCGATCACTCCCCCTATCAGCGCAGTGCAGCGTAACCAGGGCGAGATTGGTTCAGCGAGCTCTGAAGCGTTACATCACTAGATCTTTCTCCAGCGGTTCGCTTGTGTTTCTGTTTGCTCCATTTTTGACTGAAACCCTGTGAGATTGTGCTTGACATATGAGGAAAGCGAGGAAACAGAAAATACAAAAAAGGTCCATGGAAATTACAAGGCTGTTGAACAACTTACTTACCAGTGAATCAAACACCTTGAGCCCATATCTCTGAGAGCTTTCATCCAGAATACCAAAGAGGGTGTCCAGGGTGTCCTGTAGAAACTGTGGGAGCAAAGCAAAAGGGGGAGTTTGTTTGTGTGTGTCGACGTAGAGCCGCAGCATCAAATTAACTTTTCAGTTTCTGAGCATCCTCTCAACTTGAACTTCAAAAAAAAAGGGCTGAAATCAAATCAGAAGCAATCAATACTACGAATGCCAGGCTAGCATAGGCAACGTGGGCCTACTTTGACAATCTCCGAGCCATCGATCTCCTTCAGCTTAGACAGGCTGTCGTTGATCCTCTCGGGGTGGGCTCGCCACTTCAACAGGTCCAGCATATCACCTGAAGGGAGACAAAAAGAGAGGGAGACGCGGCGATGCAACAGTAAATGAGGGGGATACAGGAAACGACAAGGGACGAGCAAAAGAGAAGAACGCGCGCCTCGTGTTTGTTTGCGAAGAAACGCAGGGTGATGAGAGTGACGCACGCTTCGGATCACAAAGCATCACCACACCTTTCAATTACAGCCCCCGAAAAACTCCTCTGAATCCAAACAAATGATGACATTTTCAAGTGCAGCCGGGATAAAGGAGATAAAAAGTCATTTTCCTGAGCTGGGGTCCCCAGACATAACGCATGAATAAAACATAAGCCTCAAGAAGAAAGTCTTTTAGCTGTCTCTTCGGATTCGGTTCAACCTGAAGCGTGTCTTCTCTTTTTTTCGGGCAACTTTCTGTGCAAAATTTGTGTCTCTGCATGCGTGACTGTTTTTATTCGTCAAGTATATTTTGTCATCAGAAAGTCTGCAACACTTCTATAATCAATTCACTGATAAAATGAAATGTATTCAGAAAATCAACAGCCTGTTGCAAGTGAATAGTTCCTGTTGCTTTTATGTTTATATATTCTACCATCTACTTAATGAGGTAAAAAATGATTTATTATTCTCTGTTTTTGTGAAGAAAATAAATGTGTCTTTGGTCACGCATTGTATATTTCAGTTTATGATAATTGTTGGCTATTGTTCAGTACAGCATACATGAGGACAAACATAGTAATGAGAAAGTCCTGCTGAAATAAGACTACAAACCCCACTCTGCATGTGTATTTCTCAAAGCATAAGAATTTATTAGTTAGCGAGCTCTGCAAACTGGATGCTATTCCCACCGCCCAGCATATTCACAGGTTTGTTCACACGCTTGGATGGCTTGGTTTGAAATGCCACTTTCACTTTTAAATGCAAAATTTGTCGCTCCTGTTTTTTTCTTGTGTAACATATGCCTTCTTAGCCTCTTGTGAAGTGTCGATCGCTATCTTCTGCAGGCATGGTTCTTCACTCCCAGGCCCTGCTAGCACATTACGGTACGAGCTAATTCCAATTTAAAATGTGAGAAGAGTTCGAGCATAGCAGCCAAAACACCTCGCCAGGCGAGCAGCCAAAATGTCAGTCCCGGAGTCTGGTTTACCGTTCTGTGTGAGCTTGGTGGAGCAAAGAAAGCTGGTGATCCAGAAAGACTCTTTGGTGCCTTTCAGGGTCTGGTTGTTGGACGGGAGGTTGGCCTTGGAGAATGGCAGCTTCAGGTAGCGCGAGCAGTCTGCCAAGCTGGTATTCTCCTCACACTGGAAAAAAGGAAAGAAAGACAAGAAGAGAAGCACACATTTTGAGAACTGGCACAGGAGATTTATAAGAAAGTGAGTGGAAGAATGCAACCTTCTCAAAAATGCTAAAGTAATGTTGTATTTGCTGTTTTGTTAAAACATTTAATTGGCCATAGGTCAAGCTGAAACATGCAAAGTTATGATATGCACATAATCAATCACAGAAGTCTGCTGCCATTTTGGAGATTTAATGTACAGCCTTAATGCACAGCTGAGGCCGTTTCAGCTCCAAAGCTACCACACAGTTCGGACTGATTCTTCTTCTGTGACTATTTTGGGTCTGAGGAGAAACTAGGCCATGCCAGTTTCATTGAGCTTTTCAGCAACTTCCATCTGGCATTAGACTGGGCCTGCGCCCCCCCACACACACACACACACACACACACTCAACGTTGGGAACACACGGGGCTATAAAAGCCATCATCCAAGACTGGCAGGCTCAGGTTTGGGGGTTCGGTTGGACTAAATGTGGACGTCTGACGGGAAAAGACGACAATGAAAAGAGGATTTTCTTTGTTGTTGTTTTTAAAGACCACAGCTAGCAGCAAAATAAATAATCAGACTTCTCTGTTCTGCCTCACTGCCAATAAAATATATGAATGCACTCCATGCTTTTCCGTCCTTCGTGGAGCCTGAGGTTTATGCACACACCCTTTGCCTGCAGCTGAGGAAAAGCATGTAGTCTGCAATTATTCTGAATTACACCCAAGACAGTCTTGCAGTAGCTTTTAACTGGGGATGGTGGCCATTTTATTTGCTTTAGTCTTTTGATGTTTCAAAACCAAAATGTGTGAAAAGATGAGTGTGAGTCTCTGAAGGTCTATAAAGTGCAGGAAATGGACCTAAAGGTCATGTTTAACACAGAGATAGAGACGGAGCTGACACTCTCCAGCTTTGCCTCAAAAGAAATGTGCACGCGTCCAGCTGAGAGCAAACTGCCTCTTACACATGCACGAGCAAACGCACATACGTTAACACCCTCACAATTTGAGGACGTTATGTAAGCGGGCATTACTCACTGGCCCGTCAGCCCGAGTGATGCGAGCTGTTTGTCAGCCCGTAGCACCAAACAGTGTGATAACAGAATGACCACATTTTGCCATTCAGAGCGAGTGATTCGCATAATCATATACAGTATGTAATCCTATCTGACGCAGCCTCTGCAACACCTGCTTGATGCAAAACACTGAGTGGGCTTGCTCAAGAGAAGCTCTAAAGTGCAATTTACATTTTTTTCTTTCTGTCCAATGACGTCTTTTGTTTTGAAATTGCAACCTTTTCTTTTAAATATCATTTAAAATGTATTGTGCAAGGTGTTTACAGTGGACAGGATGGCACAATGATAAAGGCCAAACCAAGGAATCTTTTGAAATAAGTGAAAATGCACTGAAAAAATCTCAATAAGACTTCATCTTTGCTGGAATTACACATTAAGTGAATATCAAGCATCCTGCAAAATACACAGTCAGTACCATTCTGTGTTGTTGAGTCAAGATCCCAGTGGTAGTGAGGGCGTGCAGGTATTACCTTATGGATAATGAGCTCATGGGTGCCATCTGGCAGCGTCCTGCCATCCTCCTGCATCAGAGGAACAAAGGAGTAGCCAAACAGTTTCTTCTCTCCCTTGTCTTTAGCTGTCAAACAACAACACATGGACACGACAATGAGTCCAAAATCAACCAGCACAGGCTGTGAGAAAATAAACACGGCAAAAACTCATATTATGAAACGGTTAGTGCTTTGCAGATTTGCAGATTACGCAATACAATTAACACACTGAACAAGTAGATGCTCAGTGCATCTATTCTACTTAAAATATACACCTAAACAAAAAGCTAGAAAGCTCAAGAGAAGTTCGAAAGTGCACACACATGCATGCAGGTGATAGACACTGCAGTTGAAGGTTTAAATTATTCTATTGATCAACAACAGAAGAGAGCCAAGAAATCCAGCGATGCACCGGTAGAAAAGAAGATAAGACTGCAGGCTTTCAGACACTGATGCAAACACTTCAGGTTAAGTAAAGTTAACTTCAAATGTTTTATGCATAGGGAAATTAACTGAGGGCAGTGATGCATTTGGGAGAGAAACACTTAATCAGCACATGGAGGTGTACCACTACAGGGAACCTCTATGTGCCACCTTTAACCTTTGACCACTCCCAGCATCACTGTTATAACCGCCTATAACCACACTCAGCTGTGCTTTCAGGGAGCACATCCAGAGTTTACTTACACACAAACTCAACCACCGGCAAAAACAAGATATTTAGATGCTGTTAAGTTACTCCTTGAGGGCCTGATTAAAGTGGGCTACTGTGTTTTTTAAGAAGCTCTCAGAAGGGTCTGGGCATAATTTGCATTATGAACACATGTAATCTGATTTATCTGCTGCTATAGCAATAAAGTGCTGATGTGCGCACAGCGGGAAACGAGAAGTGTAGTGTTTCTGTTTCTTTTCATGGCAACGCAAGTCATTTAAAGAGCGTCTACTACTTCTTTGCGTGGGTGTGTGTGTGTTAGTGAGTGTGTCTGTTACTGTGTGTGTTAAATCTCCCTTGAGGAGCACAACTTGTGCTGTATTAAAGTTAGAGATTGGTGCTGCACCACAGCCCTTTTATTTCTGCCTTGCTTTGCCGTGATTACATTTTTACACCAGGAAAGTTATTGCTTACAAGACTCCACTCTGTAAACTTTTGCTTTTTTTCTTTTCGGACAGGTTTTCCTAATCTATAAGCCCTCGAAGCCCCAGGCACTAGGATATTAAGAAAGATCAAGTGGTACTGTGTGAAACTCAAAGGCTTGGCTGAGCTTTGCAGAGCAGGTAGAGAGTGATGTTATATCTTGAAACTACTGTACCAGACACACTGTACTATTATAAAGTACATTTCAATAGTTTGTAGGCTTATTAGAAATTCAAGGTTTTACATTGCAAACAAGCAAAGAGGTCTCAGAAGACACTGGACCAGCTGCTCCTAGATCAGCAATAGTGTTACTAATAATAAAGTAGTCATTAAACTGAAAACTGCTTTAACTGTTTAGAAAATTCAATAAACAATGAGGTATAATAAAAGAAAGTATTGCACTGGTGACGCTCACAGGTCCTTATAGTCCCCTTTAGCACCATTTATGAACAACACTGGACTCCTCACAAACAAATGAACAATTACTGCAGCTACATAATGTGTCTAAAACAAAGATGGCATTTAAAGGCATATTCATAGAAATGAGCTTTCTGTTTAGCCTTAATTGAAAATGAGAGTGTCTGCTAATCATATTTCTTCAGGCAGGTTGTCCCTCAGTTTGGGAGCCCTAATAGTACATGTAATATGGTCTCCTCAGTTTGGTGTCACTGCAGGCTTAAATTGGGCTCTTAATAGGCAGCCCTTGGGTACCAGTGCTAGCACTGCCAGCAGTAATAAGGCTACTATATCTGCTGCACACAGACACACAGCCCCGCAGCTTGGCTGCAAATGGCAGCATAATATCAGCTTGTTGCCTTGGTCTTCTCGCCCGGCAGCCCAGAAAGAGGGTGTGAGAGAGTGGGAGCAATATTTTAGTCATAATTAAAGTTTTGTCTCATTAGGAGGTGAGACGTTAGACAAACTGGTCTCATTATGAAAATGCTTAAACAAGCACACACTTGGACATCATCTATTTGGTGGTGGCTGCAGCCTCAGGGCTTGAGGCTGGAGGGCTGGCAGATTCAAGCAGATTGGAAAAGTGACTGCTTATTGTTCTCTTCTCTCCCACAACAACGCCTGTTTACCTCCAACTCCCTTGGATAATCAACTGAAAAGAAAGCAGCGCCTCAGGCATTTGAACAGCTAATGTCTGAAAATGGACACAATGCTTGCAGCCTGGATAAATGTGTTTAACCTTGTCTGGATAAATAAAGGTTGTCCACCATCTCGTTTGCCACTTACTGGAGCAGTGTCGGAACTCAAACCGGACATGCGACCCTCGAAACATGTCGACCGGGATGGGCAGCTTGATCTGCTCCGCCCAGCGGGGGCTGTTGTTGTGGTACAGCACCAGGGAGTGGTACTCGTCCCCGCCTGGCTCACCAGAGCCAGCGGCCATGTGACTCTGAAAGACAGAGCGAAGAGAGTGAACAAAGACAGAGGCGGAGGGGGAAGAATGACAGAAAGAACAGGAAGTGAAATCAGGAAATGAGAAGCCAAGTCAAGGATGAGGCCATGGAGACAATGAATTAATTAATTAAGAGTCAGACATGAGGAGATAGGAATTTATTGAAAACTGTCCACACGCCTCAAACAAACATGGCGTACATGTGCGTGCCTTGCAGTGGCAGCCGCAGTGGCAGTAGGGTTATATTTGAGTCTATTTTCTGTCCAAGGCAGAGGCAGCGCAGGAAACCACAGAGGCAGACTGTCACAGCGCTGCACCAGAAATGGGCAACACACTGGAGAGACACTTAGCTCTCATCTGGGTCAGCGATATTTAAATGAAGAGTTGTGCTCCAAAATAAGACACCCACTATTAAAGAAAAAAAGAGTTAACTAAGGATATAAATATGGTATTAGTTTGTGTAAACCAACTGTTTAGTCCTTAAAAATGATATCTTCTGCCAGTGGTAAATTCTTGCTAAGTGGAGTGACTTTCTAGATTGAAAAAAGTTTTTACCTTGAGGATCTGTCCGTCGATATCCAGCACATAGACGGTGATCTCTACGTTCCTGGCCACGCTTTTCCCACCCTTCTCAAACTCGCCTTTCTCCAGCATGACGTAAAGGTCGTTCCTCATCTCTCCTGCAGGCACAGAAATGTAAAAACAGCCGAAAAAAATAAGACACCGATTATGCATATGAACAGGCAGCATTAATGACCTCTTGACGACAGTTTTTAGTGCAATGCTTCATGATGGGGTGGTCAGCGCTTACATTAGTGATCATTGCTCATTTGTTTAAAGTGAAAAACTGTGATTGCCACAAAAAGAAAAATAAAGAGGCATCGTGATTTTATTTGCACAACATATCAAACTACCAGTGAGCCAGCTTCATACTGTTGGTGGACTGACAGTGACGATAGGTGATAAAGTCTGAACAGGTCACAGAGAGAAGAGGACGCTGAAAGAATTTAACAACACGCTTGTATGAGAAAAGAGCCAGAAGTCATCACATTGGTGCCTTTTTGCTTGAGAAGCTGAAAAACAAAGACATTTCTACAATCAACCTCTCATTGCTGCTTGCATGTGTGTGTGTGAGCGGACTAGTTGTGAGCTGTTCAATCAAACTGTGTCTTTTTATCTTACTTCTAGAGAAATGTATTTTTGAAGCAGAATTTTTTCCTACTAACAATTTTGTGATCCCTGAGGCCTGTTCTCAACAAGGAAACCACTGACTTAGAGTTGCATGATTCAAATAAACAGTCAGTATAGTCAACAGTCAATATAAAACATAAATTAAAAAGGTAATGTGGTGATTATTTGTATCGAAAGTGATTTAAACTTGCATCC
>JAVQJZ010042891.1:0-17815 GCA_036025355.1 Leiopotherapon unicolor | reverse complement strand
CAATAAATAATACCTGCACTCAAGTAAATGTTTTCCTTTTCAGTCTTTATCCTTGATAGTTGTTTGACGAATCTTTTTTTGTTACAGAGAAATGCTGCAGTATTGAGTCCAGATTTAAAGGCACATATCTATTCATAATACAAACGTAAATGAAAGGGTAACCATGACAACCACAGACGTGACTGATGGGTTTGTCCAGCAAGAATCAAATACTGCTTTCACTCTCCGCTAACGAACTAGTACAACAAGTAAACAAATCCAAGCTAATTAATGATTTATGATGCAGTTAAAAGTTTGTTTACATCAGTACAGTAGGCAACCATTTGTTTTGCAGGCTTTTAATGACTTGAAGCAGGACTTTAGTATTTACACTTTCATAAAGTTGAGGATCTCACAAGAGACAAATTCATCCCAAATGCCTCAGGAAGGCACATTTTTTTCAATTCCCCTTAAGTCTGCAAGGCAGGCTTTATGTTTAAAAGGAAAAAACGAAGAGCCAAAGCCAAGGAAAACCCTCATGACTGATCATCAGTCATCATTTAAAATTTTGGAAAGCTCCTCCAAAGACACAGAAAGCATTATACAGCTGGTTTCACAGACTGAAGCGGTGCCTCTCCTGAAGGCTGGATTGTAAACTGACCATGTATAAAATCAGTGAAGTGCCCCATTAATAATGACAAGAAACTACATCGTGGAGTAAAATTGATGTAATAGGAGAATGTAGCACTGGATCTACTCAGTAATGACAACTAAAAAAAAGGCAGTGAAAGGTGAATTAAAGGCAATGGTAGTTTAGGCCTTTTTCACGGAAAAGATTTTGACATATCACAGGTGTAAATAATGAAACGAATGGAGGCTGAATTCAATTTATCTGCCTCAGTTTCAGGGTCCTGGTGTAGTTCATGCTGTCTCACCAACACACTGGGTTATATGAACACAACTGAGCAATACTGTAACACCAGTGCTTTTATAGAGATAGGAAGGCCACTTATTGTGTATGCTGTAGGCTGCAATATGGAGACTGGATATAATGAGTATAACAGCTGGTTGTTGGAGAGCGATCCTCTGTCGTTTCCACAGAGTTATCCTCATATAACCCCTGATGTATAGCGGCAGCTCCTCTCCGTGGAGCTGTGGGGTTTCTCAGGTCTAATTTTAACACACACACACACACTGTGTAGCACGTATGCGCCTCCTGATCTTGCCGACTTTCGGCTCTGTGTTAGGTGGCGCTGCAGAAGGTGTACAACTTTGCCACCTCCAACATCTTTGAGACGTGTGTGTCAGGCAGGATGGTGGCTGACATGTGCAGAGCTGCAGCAAAGGTAAATGTGTGAGATAAAACAAATTCATGCACTTTCATGTTTCTAACTATGTGTTTGTACACAAAATCTGTCTTTTCATTCAACATTTCCACCTCCTTATTTTCCATATGTTATTTTCTTCTTTAACTCATTCATGTATAGTTGTTTTACTCTGCTTGTATCTTTTTTTTAAGAAAAATCTGTCCTTTATGGTGTAATTTTCTGCATGCTTGGTTTCTGCTTTGCCATCTAAATTCTTTGTGTGTGTGTGTGTTTGTGTGCGCGCGTTGTGTTTTCAGTGTCATCCCGCTGAGTCTCTCCGTCTGTTCGTCCCTCACTGCTGCAGCGTCATTTTCCACATTACTGACAGTCAGTACCACACTGTGTGTCTGTGTTTGTGTGTGTATATGTAGAACAGTTCTGTGTGTGTGTGTGTGTGTGTGTGTGTGGAGCAGATACAACTGAAGTGTGTTTGCATGAAAACTGTACTGTCTATAGAAGCAGAACAATTAAGAGATCTTATCAGACGCAGTGTGAGTCATTAGAGTATTCAAAATCTAAATCAAAAAGTCAAAGTTTGTTAATCAGTGTTAATGGTTTGTTGATTCAACATTTTTCTGCACAGCAAAAAATAGCCTTTTAGCAGCTGCTTAGATAGAACAAAGACAAGTTTTGTTGTTTAAGAGCAGTAAAATTCATCCGTTGACTTAGCCAGCAAGAAATATTATTCTCTCTATATTTATTTTGTTTCATTATACTTCAGTGAAAACTCAAATTTGTGGAATTGTCAAATATTTATTAAAAACATTCTGTGATGCACTTTTTGGGACAGCTGTGCTTTGAGATAAATAATAAGTTTTGCATGCCAATATTTTCACAATTACAATGTTAACATGCAGATATTATACTTATTGTGTTCACTGCCTTATTTTTGCATGTTAACCTTTGACTTGAAGCTGACAAGAATGACATTTTGCAAAGGAACAAACTAGATTTTTGACACAATGGTGGCTCCATCCGAAAAGTGAAGGAATTACCAACATTTTTAGAAATGTCAACCTTGTGGTGGCGCTAGAGAAAAGAAAGGTCATTGCAACAGCAACGACTTTAGGCCTTAACCAACGTTGTCTTCCCATAGAGCCACACTGCAAGCAGGGCCGAGAACTGAAATGACCCCAATATTCAGCTAAATGAGCTCAGTCCATCAGGGGAGAAATACAGTTCATTATTCAGCCTCTTTGTGTGTGTGTGTGTGTGTGTGTGTGTGTGTGTGTGTGTGTGTGTGTGTGTGTGTGTAGATGAGGAGCTGCAGAGTGAAGACGAGTTGGATAAGGAGCTGTTGTGGAATCTCCAGCTGCTCTCCGAGGTGAGACGAGGACCTGTCACCACCCAAGGGCTTCAACACTCCAAAAAATATTCATCTACTCCTCTTGTTTACGCCTTAAAAGGCCATTTCATCTCAAAACGTTGCCGGCGGGGTCCTCACATTTACCTGATCCCCTTACAAATCAGTTTCCTTCGAGAATATTTTGGGGGGTCGGGTGTCATTTCTGCACTGCTGCAGGAGTGATCTGTCTATTCTGCTTCGAATCAAGGTTCCATCATGTGTTACAACAAACCTTCAGCATCAAATAAAACACTTTTCACTATTTAAAAAATAAAACAAAAAACAAGAACATAACTGTAACATTGCACAAGGAAAAATGATGACCAAATGACATTTTTTGCAGTGTGCATCCTACACGGTCGTAAATATCAAAGAGCTTTGTCGTTAACCAGAACATATTGATACCCTTTCTGCTTTGTTTTATTACTCCTGGGAGCTTAATGCGAGTGGGAATGAGCCAGATGCTGTGATTTACTGGAAAGCCTCGATATTTAAGACACAACTCTCCCCTGAATTGCCGCCTGTGTCCGTGCGTGGACTTATGTGTGTGTGTGTGTGTGTGTGTGTGTGTGTTGTTTTTAGGTAACCCGTGTGGATGGCGAACAGCTGTTAAAATACCAAGGGGACCTGGAGCGGATCCTGTGTGTGTGCGTGCGTCTGCGCTGCAAACGGGCGTACGCGCTCGCCTGCAATCTGCTGGAGCACGCACTCAGGTCGCTCTCCCTCATCTACCCCACCGAGTACCGCAGCACCTCTGGAGGCTTCGAAGCTGACCTCCCAATACGAGTAAACACACACACACACACACACACACAAACATCTGTACAATGTCTAATATTTAATCTTACAAACTAATATTAAAAGTTAAATCCACTTCCTTGACTCGTGGGTCCAACTATGACTCTCTTACTAACCTCCCTCAGTGTGAATTAGCTGTTATCGCAGCCATTACAGTATTTAGTCTAGCTTGCCATTTTCCTGGAAAAGTAAAATGCCACAAGTACAACCTTTTTCAAACTGCTCTTTCTTGCAGTTTAATTAAATGGGGTGTTACAGGTTTGGTAATTTCAATGCAACTTCCATTCCCACGAGGGGAATTAGAGAGCATTTAGAAAATGTGAAATTAAATGGCTTTAGTGCCGGACTGCACGCTGCTAATACTGCTGTCTCTCTCTGACATTTAAACTAATGTACATAGATAATGTAAACAACTGGTCATTACCAAAACATACAGAGAAAGGAAAGGAAAATAAAAGACATGACAACACAGTATTTACTCTTTGCATGGACTATATACATAGACTGTAAAGATGCCTTCATATGGCTTAGACTGTGATGCCCAACCTAAGGTTCAGGACCCCCAAAAGGGTCAAAATTGACATCTGACACAAACGGCAGACACTGAGTCAGTGATAGTGTTTTGTTTTATTTCATCAATTCATCCTGACACTGCGTCCATGTTAGCTCAATATGAAGGAGGGAATCAGTTTATTTAGTTTTATTTTGCCCTGACCAATCAATAACAAGTGATGTAACCGTCCGGCCGACATCTTTTTCTCGAGGGTGGCAAAGCAGCTACGTAGGAAGTCCTGTAAAAGCCCTGGGTGTATTGAATTGTGAAAGGTTGCATCTTCCTGCTTCTAAGTTGAACTTTTCGTTTTTTTCCCACAGAACGAATATGCTAAATTCTTCTTTTTAAAAGTTCTCGCTGTAAGGCTGCTAAATGCGAGTTCAAAGGTGATTCATCTTGTGTCTGCATTACTTTGCGGCAGCGGGAGACAAACTGAGCTGCTTGCCCTGCAGTATTTCTGCCGTCTCCCCAGAGAAAAGCTTCCCTGGAAATTTTTTTTTTAAACCTTGATGATATCCTGACTTGTTTTTGTTCATGAACACAGTCTGTGTTTTTTGTTTTTTTTTTGTCATTTCAGCTGTAATCACACCTACGATCCTCTGACGCTCTCCACATTTTCAAAAACTGACCTCTTTTCATTTGCAGTTCATGGTCACTGATTCAAATATTTTGTTTTGATTTTATTTTCTTGCAGTTTCTTTCATTTTAAACTGTTTTGCCAGTTGGTTTTATCTCAGAGCAGATCAGATTTATTGAAATGTTTTTTTTTTTTCTGCTGACCACCATTTAGTTACTCTTTACATTTGTTTCAAATACTTAAATACCGGTAGATGGCACAGGACTGTGGCTTTAAGGGGGACTGGTTGTTGTGGTTTGTTTGCCAGTTGTTCCAGTGGAAGCATCTCTTTCTTTCTTTCTCTCTCTCTCCAGGACTGGGGCAGAGCTGGAGATGTGGCAGCCCTCGGTGTGTGTTGGCATGTACCCTGTCAGGAGGAGGAGAACTTTGTTTTCCAGCTGCTGTCCTGCCTCCTGCGCCCCGAGCTGCAGCGAATCAAGGACCACGTCTCTGGAGATCAGCCAATGAGCAGGTGTGCTGCCCTCCTTTTTTTCCGGTTTTCCTTTTTTTTATTATTTTTTTTTTTTAGATGCAATCAGGCACAGGCGCAAGCAAAACAAAGGCAACCCGTGGCCTTTCGTTACTGATAAATGACACACGTCTGCGTCCAAAAAATGAATCCTGAGGCTCAACATCTGTTTTTAATGTCTGTTTTTAATGCTCTGTCTTGATGAAGCCTAATTGAGTGCACAGGGGTGGGTGGGGGGTTGAGGGGGTGAATTTAGTAGCTCAAGAGTGTTGAAACGTTATGTGCTCGCCAAGTGAATTCATAACACACACAAACACGGGGCGCGCTGCTATGAGGATACCGTAACGTGTGGTCTGATTCACAGGGAGGAGCTGTTGCAGAGCCTTGCCATCGTGCACCACTGCCTTCTCGGGGCTGGGAGCATGCTGCCCCCTCTGGATGGACCACACGTACCTGACCTGTGAGCACTGCAGCCACGAGCGCACACACACACTCACTCACCTGCAGGCCTGTCACGTTTCGGCTCCTAACATTTTGTGTCTCCGCAGCGTGCCCTCCATGGTAAATCTGGGGGAAATCAAGCTGCACATTGGGGTCGACTACGGTAAGCAAGCGCAAGCACGCAGCCACGTAACACACATGCACAAGTATCCGCTCTCTCTCTCTTTCGATGAGGCCGCTCATCCTGCATTCTGTGTCCATACGGGACGTCTGTGTGTCTCCTCCCCTCCAGATGATTCACGGGAGAACTACAGAGAGTCCATCTGCCAAACCATGAAACTGCTGCTACGTGAGTGAAGATTTTAACTCTGCAGCTTTAAACTCCTTTAGTTAGTTTGGATTGTGACGCACAATTAATCAATAACCTTTTTTTTTTTTTTTTTAATCAAATCCAGACCACATATTGGAGCGCTCGGAGGATGACACAAAGTCACTCTTTGTAATCATTAAGGTACCCAGCCCCGTGATTTCTCTATTATTCATGTGAGGAATGTTATTATTCTATCCTGCGGTAGGCCCGCAAAGGTCTCACAGCGCCCTTTGTCTGTCTGTCTGACTACAGATCATCAGTGACCTCATGTTTTTCCGAGGCACTCACAAGAGGGAGTTTGACTCACGCTGGAAGAGCTTCACTCTTGTCAAGAAGTCCATGGAAAACAGGGTGAGCAGGGAAAGCACAACAAGGCCGCCGATTGTTGTCAGTTTCAATGACTCAATTGCAGGGTGATTCAAGTGTGTCACCTTTCTTTCCGCAGCTTCTTGGGAAAAAGCAGCACATTAGAGCACTGCTCATTGACCGTGTTTTACTCCAGCACGAGGTTAGTTTTAACGGCGAGCACACTTAGGATGTAGCTGTAGTCACATGCACGTGATGTCTGATTGTCCTTTGTTATTTTCACTGACATGCTGGTGTTTTTATGATGTTTGAAAATTGTGTTTCTGTGCGGGCAGATGAGGAAGCTGGTGGTGGAGGGCAGTGAATATAAAGTGGTTCATCAGGAGCTGCTCTGTAATCTGCTGCTGCTTTCTACCAGCACTTACAGCCAGGTAAAACTGACACGACACACAAGAAAAATGAAACCAGAAAATTCAATGAGGACATCTGTTGTCTCCCATTTACCTGATGGTATTAACATAAATATATCTGGTGAAATATAAATTAATTGAGAATGTATGCATGTGCATCTGTCTGTGTCTGTGTGTGTGTGTGTGTGTGTGTGTCTTTGCAGGTACGTAGCAGGGCCCAGAATGTGCTGACAGCCGCCCTGGGAACCTACAGCTTCTCCTACAGAGACCTGATTCCTCGAATCCTGCAAGTGCTCTCACAAGAGCACACCCCTGGCACGCAACAGAAGTTTAAGGTACCGCACACACATACACGCATACATGTACAGTACATGGTGACATTGACAGTACAGTACATGGTGACCGCACAAACACACACACACACACATACACGCATACATGTACAGTACATGGTGACCGCACAAACACACACACACATACATGCATACGTGTACAGTACATGGTGACATCAACAGTACAGTACATGGTGACCGCACAAACACACACACACACACATACACGCATACATGTACAGTACATGGTGACCGCACAAACACACACACACGCATACATGTACAGTACATGGTGACAAACACAGTTGTTGCCCATTATTGTCACTCTCCGTGGTGCTGAAATTGGTAGACAATCCAACATTGGGTCTTCAGTATGTATCTGATGGCCATGTTGCCCCCCCGCACTGTTTTTCCTGAATCAATGTTGATTTGAAAGTTTAAAAGAAGAAAGAAAATTTTTTTATTAAATATGAATATGAACAGATTTTGTCGAACTTGCCTAAATCCAGAAGAGCAGACTTTCTTTGTGTAGTTAAGGTTGATAAGCTATGATTGTACAATCAATGTTCAGCAGAGGGTTTAGCAAAGAGTCCAATCAGGGGCCGATCCTCGCAATTCATAACGCAGATATTTTAACACCATGAAGTTGTACTTACCAGTGGGGACAAAATCCTCCATAGCATGTCATGAAATGTCTGGCTGTTTCCTCTCAGGGTGCTCTGTACTGCCTGCTGGGCGTGCACAGTGGTGTTTGTCTGGCCAGCGCGAGGGATTGGGACTGTGTCGGGGAGGTTTGGCCCGCTCTGGTCCGCTGCGGCCTGTCACCCTCCATGAGCCTGGAGGAGCCCTCCATAGGTCGACTTCTTGACGACATCACTGACCGGATCCATCGCCAGCACGACACAATAGGGATCTACTTCACCGTGAGAAACATGTACATTCAATGCCACTGCTGTTATCTGATCATTTTCTCTTCTTTAATCACTCCACTTTTGTACTTCAAGGTATCTGAAAGCTGTATAGAGATAGCCAATCAAATCGCACGGTCTGACAACCCCAAGCCTTGTTTAGAGGTGCCGTCTATAGAGGAACTGAAAGAGGGGCTTCAACGTCAACGAATCAAAAATGTTGTTGCTGCAAGGTAAGGATATGAACCGCCGTTTGTGTTACTTCTTCATACAGGATTAATGCCCTTTTAGTTTTGCTCAAGGTTGCAGAAGAGCGAGAGCAGAGTACATCAGTAGTAGCAGTACCTCTGACTAATGCTTCTTTTTTCTTTTGTGCAGGAAATATGAGAAGCTTGTCAATGATCTCTTGGATTGCCTTGAAGACAGAGACCTGTAGGTTTATTCTCCACCTATATGCGTTTGTTCAATAAATGTATATAAAAGGAATCATAATACGTTGTGTGAATTTAGTTGCATCTGTATTTAAAAGTAAGGAAGTCAGCAGCAGTTCCACTTGTACTTTTTCTACAGTCTCTAGACAATAATGTTGGCCTTTAAAAAAATGATTAAAAATAAAGTTTTAAGAGTAGAGACTCACTGCAAAAGTTTTGGGGGGGAAAAATGACAAAATACAACATTGCTGATACAGAATTTCTTCATTTGCATGTTTGCCTGCTGGTGTTTCAGGCCCTGGAAGTTCGAACACATGGCCACAGACTTGCTGTCCCTCCTGCTGAGGGAAGACCACCCGCTGCCCCCCGACGCGGTCCTCTTCTTCACACAAAGCCTCATACATGACTCCATCAGCATACGCAAGGTCTGCAGCCGTGTGTGTCTGTGTGTGTGCACGCATGTTTTTGTGTGAGTTTAATCTTTAGTGTAAACTCTTTTTGCAGTTAGCATACAAGAAGTACTTAAATGTCTTAAAAGAAAACTATACCCTTGGATGTCAGACGCTTTCCCAAAGAGTTCATTATCACCACTTGCACTGTATTTACATTTTTTCCCACTTTGTTTCCTTTGTGTGCTGCACTGTGAGAAAATAGTTTCTATCAGCTGCACACTCAGCAGTCAAGGTCTTTCAGCTTTTTGAGTGTACTCAACGTTTCAAACGCGAAGAAAACACACTAAGAAACGCCTGCTTACAAGAATGTGTGTGTTTTGAAAGTTTTAAGTGTTGGGAGATTTATATTCAAGTTTACTGTCATTCATCCACATACAAGAATCAAAATGGCCTTTCTGTCTGATTCAAATTAAAACAATAAAATGGAAACATCAATACAGGCAAAATTAACAGGAAGTCCCAAAAAAGTAAGGAACAATGAACAGCACAATTAATAAAAGGAGAAATATATTTGAAAATAAACAGTATTGCAGAGTTATGTAAAACTGAGACTACCACTGTCACAACTAGGAAAAATACCAACACATCTGTTTCCCGTAGGTGGCGATTTCAGCGATGGCCGGTATCCTGAAACAGCTGAAACGTCCGAGAAAGAAAGTGGCGGTGAGGCCTTCAGATATCAGTGAGTATGAGCACACAAACACACAAAAACAAAAAAAAAAAACTGAGCAGTGTTAGGCCTCCGCTCGGTGCAGCCACTGATGCAGTATCAGTTGAAATTTTAGTGTCAGCAAGTCCTAATTTTGATTAAATAATAAATCATGATGCACAGACTAACTAAGTGGCAATCTCCCATTGAGCAAGCAATATATACCAGAATATAAATCAACATTTGCTTTCTATTCAAAGATAAATAGCTTGAAATATTGAGTTTTTTAATGAATTTATTTTTATTTTTTGCCTAGTAACAGGGCATATTTCCAACAGTGGTCACAAACATACACTCACCCATAGACAGAAAACATGCTTTTATATGTGTGTGCTCATGCCTGTATATTCCTTTTTTCTTTTGCATGCATTTGCATGTGTTCAGGTGGTATAGAGGACCCGGAAGGTGTGTGTGTAGGGGACCGTGAGACGAATCGCTGGCTTCAGTACGACAGCAGCAACCTCCCTCTGAGCCAGGAGCAGTGGGATTCTCAGCCGTTTGTGGAGAAAACGCACTGGGGCTACTACTCATGGCCGAGGTACGGGGGGACGAGCGTTTAGGCAGCGGATTTAGAAACTGGAAGGCTGATTAACTGCCTGCTTGGATTGAGCCAAATAGCTGATTGACTTAACTGCCGGGTTGATTTGCAGCTTTTCTTTGTGGCTTTGCGGCTAACTTTAAGTCTGACTAACTGCCGGCTGACTGATCTGGGTGGCGGGATAACTAGCGAGTCGAACTGACTTCCTGTCATGGCCTGGCCTAGATAAGGCCCACTGAGCGACTTACCGCCTGGCCTAGATAAAAGACTTGATGTATAGGTGGAGGGCTGGCTGGCTGTCTTGGTATGGGGACTTGCTGACTAACTGACTTTTTAATCATTCATTTATCCTCGCCGCTCATTTGAAGAGCGTACGTGTCCGTCCATAGTTTTTTTCTTTTTGTTGTTGTCCATAAATCACAGCAGCCTCCTCCTTGTCTCCCGCTCCTCTCAGAGAAATGATGATCCATGCAGCTTCTGAAAAGCCAAAAGATGACCTGCTGTATGAGGAAATGAGCGAGGTGCGTGCTCGCGCTGAGCCACACACACACGCAAAAATAAAAACCCTCTCAGTGATGTCTCGTTTTCTTCTATTATTACATCTGCTGTTTGTTTGTTTGTGCCACTCAGGGCGAAAAGATCATCTTTGAATATTTCTCGGACCCGGAGTTTATTGACCAGCTCATAGAGTTCCTCTCCCTGGAGGATCGGAAAGGAAAAGACAGCTTCAATCCTCGACGTTTCTGTCTCTTCAAGGTGCAATTTAAACTCTCAGCCTCAATCGATCTGGCAAACCTTTAACAAAGAGGTGACACAGCACACCACCGCTGGCCAAGGCTGAATTGAACTATGTAGAGCTGGAATTTGTGTCATCAACCGGCGTGATTCATTGTTGCCCGTCAGACAGCTGACAGCTTACTTGCATCAAGCGAATGGCTGTAATCTATCTTTCTTTGGTTTAAAAATGGTCCCGGTTCCTCCACAGCGAGCAAACCTTCATGCTTACGTTTGATTGACAGGGGCTGTTTTGTAACTATGGCGACGCGTTCCTGCCGTTACTATGGCCTCACCTGGAGCAGCTTGCCAGCGACCCCCATGAGAGCTCCCAGCGCTGCGTGTGTGAGATTACTGCAGGACTAATCAGGGGCAGCAAACTCTGGAGTTTCAGCAAGGTACTGGGAAGATGCGCACACACACACACAGCAACAAACACACACACTGCGCTACTTTTTTGATAAGAAAAGTCAATATTAATAAAAACTTTCATTATTGTGTGTGTGTGCGCTCAGGTGGACAGGCTGTGGAAGCTTTTGTGCCCTTTGATCAGGACAGCATTAACCAACATCACGGTGGAAACCTACACAGACTGGGGCACCTGCATCGCTACTGCCTGTGTGAGCTGCTCACACGCATACAAATACACCACATGCAACATAGCGTAGGCCTCTCCAAAGGAAACGGAGAACTAATTTATTTATGGATATTCTCAAGCATGAAAAAAAAAAAAACACTGAAGATTCAGATTTTTTTAAGGATCCATAAAATAAACATTTGGACGAAAATTGAGTTTCTAAAACACAATTTGCAGCACAAACACTCTTTATTTGATAATTTTCTGTTATATTTATCCCACTGTCCCAGCTTAATGGGTGTCAGTGCCAGACTGAAATATCTCAACTACTCAAATGATTGCTATGAAATGTTCTGCAGACATTGGTGCCAAGATGATGAATCCTAATAACTCTGGTCATCTCCTGAGCTTTCCTTTTGCACCACCATAAAGCTGAGATTTGTCATTTTCAGTTAAATGTCTCACCCTCTTCAGCACTGTCAGACGATTATCTTAAATCAGTCGACATGTTGTTAGACAGGAACCATAACTTTTTGGACAATAAGAGCAAAACATTTGGTTGAAAGTATCTGTTGACTCCTTTCAAAGCTAAATGTTAAATCTGAACCGTACAGCACATAATGATGCTTTCCTCTTTTGTGCTGTACTGCTGACTTACACTCATCTGCAAGGAAATCAATGTGCAGTCTTCCTGTAGGAGGATAAAGGGCAAAGAAGTGCACAGAAAATCTCCTACAGTTTTGAACTAGGGACTGCTTTCTCTGTCTTCACTGGGAGTAAAAGTATGGGAAAATGTGCAAGCAGGGCCTCTGTGGATGTTTACATGTGGACCGCCTGAAACAGTAGTTCCAAAAATAAGCCTATTTTGTGCTGGCTGTCCAATAGGAGGGCCGAGACCCCAGGAAACTCCACTGGCTGTTTGAGCTGCTGATGGAGAGCCCGCTCAGTGGAGAGGGCGGCTCATTCAGGGACGCCAGGTATGAGTGTGTGTGTGCATGAATAACTGCACGAGCTCCTAACGAGTGTGTGTTTATGTCATCTACAGTATTTCAGAGGTTTCTGATTTCAGGCTGCAGTAGTAACCTGAGCTGACGTGCCGCACTAACACAACGACCCCCCACCCCTCACCCCAATCCCTCAATCCCCCACCTCTCTTTGTCTCTGTCAGTTTGCTGTATGTGCTTCAGGGAGGTCTGGCCCAGCAGCAGTGGAGAGTTTCTGAGCTGCTGCACAGGCTGCTGGCTTACCTGGAGCCCAAACTCACCCAGGTGTACAAGAATGTCAGGGAGCGCATTGGAAGGTACCGAATTAACTTGGCGTTATCTCCTCTGGATTACATAATCACGCTTAAATAGGTTAATCTAATTCGCTAGTGTGCCCTGTTTGGACTGCTCAGTTTCTAAGCCTCTATATCCCCTCGTCTGTCTCAGCTGCTGCCGTTCACTGTTTGTGACTCTTTTCCTTTTGCCTTTGTTTCTTTTCCTCTCCTCCTCTTCCGCTCCTCCGCTCTCCCCTCGTCCTCCCTCTCTCCAGTGTCCTGACCTATATCTTCATGATAGACGTGGCTCTGCCCCACACCCGGCCCACCTCCTCCCCCCACGTGGCAGAGTTTGTCACTCGGGTCCTAGAGCGGCTCAAGCCCCTCACGTCGGAGCTGGAGATCCACAACCACGTCCACGAGGAGAACACCCAGGAGACGGACGAGCGCACCCAGGCTGTCAAACTGCTCAAGACGGGTCAGCATGCAGACGCGAGCATGTAAACTGTGTGGTGGATGGACGTGGTGCAGGCAGGGATACACAGCGGCTGTGGGAAAATATATATATTCACCAGGACAGCTTGTTCGCTTGATGAAATAGACTGACACGCTGAAGCCAGATGAAACGCGCTAAAAGCTGTGATCCCTAATTGATTTCACCTTTTAAAATCTACTTTAAAAAGTAGCAAGGTGTCGATGAAGGGGAATTTCTGGGGTGTGTGTTCACACCTGTCAAAATAAAAGTTATGGAAAGGAGTCTGACTCAATATGTGGGAGGGTGATGCAGTCATTTGTACAGATTTTATCATTGATTTTGTGCTCTCAGTAAGAGGCTAGTCTCCAATAACATGTTAATAAATGCTGACTTTGGTCTTCTGCAATCTTTTTTTTTATTACATTCAAGTGAAGGGTCAAATTGCAAATTACAAAAACAGATTTTTCACTTATCTTTAGTGGTGTTTAGCTATGCAGAGAGTTTGGGTTTTATGTTGAGATGTCTGCCTTTGCGATTTCAGCCTCCACCGTGATAGAGATTTGGCTTACAGCACTGAAAAAATAACATTTACAAAATCCAATGTCTTTCCAGTTAAAGGTGGCAGAAAAAAATCCTAGACAGAAAATTAACCACTGGATTTTAACTTTCAATGGAGATGCTGTAAGCAAATTGGGGGTTTTACTAACCTGCTGAGACAAAAGAACTAGAAATCTAGCATAATAAACTTAAAAATTAAACACCAACGCTAAGAGGTAAAGTGCTCAATATTTTTCCACCAGATATGTATTCACGCCTTTGAAATGGTGTTCACAACGTCATGAGGGAACATAAAAAGCAGTTTTATTTTGCAACTCAAGGTCAAACAGTAGGCAGGTTTCTTAAGCACAAAAACTACATGAAAAAACAAATCTCTAGTTTTAAAGCAGATATTTCATTTAAAATCAAGATTTCATGTTTTTATTCATTTCATGTCACGTTAGAAAGACTGAATTTAGATCACATATCTTGTCTCAACATTTTTGCATTGCCGCTCTTTGGGTCTGCACAAAGACTCTAATCTCCATTATTCAGATAAATATCTGGTTATAAAATTATCCAAATCATTAGATACTAAATCATGATGGATTGTGTTTTATTAGCAGAGCAATCCAGGAAGGTCACAGCGCCAAGTCTGTTGTTTTTATTATTTGGCAGCAACCCAAAATGTCCTCTCTCTCTCTCCGTGTGTGTGTGTGTGTGTGTGTGTGTGTTATTTTCAGTGTTGAAATGGTTGATGGCGAGCGCCGGGCGAACTTTTACCACTCCTGTTCAGCCACAACTACAGCTCCTGCCTCTTCTCTTCAAGGTAACAACACACACACACACACACACACACACACACACAGGTCCCAGCGCAGCATTATTACCCACTCAATCTTACTTGCCCATTAAACTCAATTTCTCTCTTCATTTACTCAAAATGGTGCGTGGCTCTGTGTCTTCCTACCTCTCTCCATCTCTCTCTCCCCGGTTCTCTCTCCCTGCAGATTGCCCCGGTGGAGATTGATGAGAGCTATGATGAGATGAAGCAGGATGCGCGCACGTGTCTGTCTCTCATGTCCCAGGGCCTGCTGTATCCCGAGCACATCCCCCTGGTTCTGGCAGCGCTGCAAGAGGTAATGTGCACACGCTCAAAAACACACACTGCCCCACCTGCCCGCCGTCAGT
Source organism: Leiopotherapon unicolor (assembly GCA_036025355.1). Taxonomy (NCBI): domain Eukaryota; kingdom Metazoa; phylum Chordata; class Actinopteri; order Centrarchiformes; family Terapontidae; genus Leiopotherapon; species Leiopotherapon unicolor. The sequence goes on along the minus strand of JAVQJZ010042891.1, from coordinate 2,979 downwards.
GCTCCCAGCCCGATGCTGCCCAAGGTGTTGTTAGTCTAAAAACAACCTGCGCTATTTTCATTTTGCTTACATTGTGATGCTTACAGTATTTCTGCTGCCAGTGTGTGTGTGAGTGATGCACCATGTTCAAACGCTCACACAGTTTTTGAAACAACCACAGCAGCTGCGGTTTCATATTTGATGGGAGACGGGATTTTTTTGGTTTCACCTTGACACCCAGACCTAAATTCTTTATCCTGTGGTTGCAAAAATCTCTTGCTGAGCGAACAAGTTGTGTGAAGGAGTAGGATGGGATCTGGGAAATACTCGAGAGAGGGAGTTGGGCGAGCGAATCACATCTGTGCGCCAAATTGTGAAACACAGTTGTTATACCTGTTTAGCACTGGCGTTTACCTCGAGCACATCCTCACAGAGCCACTTGCAGGACTAAAGGCTGGTTCCATTTATAACCTCCAGCAATAAAGTGAATGTCCAAAAATGTTAAACTGTTTTAAAAGTATGCACATGTTTGAGGACAGCTGCCCACAGTAGCACTTCTAATACTCCTTTAGCCCCCCGGTAACTTTCTTGCTCGGTGCAGGCGCTCAGCCAAGATGCTTTTCCCTGAGAAGTCGTCAATCCACTCATTAATACACACATGGAGGTAGCGTGCCAGATTAATTTGTGCGTTTGAGAAATCCTGTCGTCTGTGAGGTCATCTGTGTGCTGGAGCACTCGTGGTCCCAGACAGCTTAGCTAATACGAGTCTGTTCCTTTTTGACTTTAGTGAAAAAGTGTCTCGGCAACACTAGTGGATGGGTGAAGTTTTAGACGCTCATGCTCCCCTCCGGATGCGTTGCGATTACTTTCAAACTCTGACTTCTTCTGTAGCATCCTCAGGTCAAACATCCTTACGAGAAAACTCTGTAAATTTACCACATTATTTGAATAAAAATTTCAGCTTTTGGGACTTACTCCAAGGAGCTCTGTGCAAACATCATGACCTTTCTTTCTTTGCTTTTTCTCTAGATGGCCGGGAGTCGGTCGTGGCATGCACGCTTCTCGGTCCTGACCTACCTCCAGATTATGGTTTTCTACAACTTGTTTACCCTGCTCAGTCTGCCCGCCGAGGTGCTCCGCATCCGAGAGCTGGTGATGCAGCTGCTGCTTGACGAACAACTTGAGGTAATGTATGCACCAAAAAGGCAGCAAACAGTGGTTTAATACAGCCATTGCCCCTCTGTAAGGTATAATTGTCACAGGATTATAAATGGCCACTTATTGTCCCCTGGTCTCTCCTCACTAAATCTTAATCCCTCTTTTCTGTTCACGGTTATTGCTTAAAAATAACCCTCTGCCTCACTGCTCAGCTTTTAATTTATTTTCCTATTTTGGAGCCCTTCTCTTCATCTGTGGTTATGTTGATGGAGCACTATGGCTGTCTTGCACTCCTTTTTGTAGCCGGTTGTGATTTAAGTGATCTAAAAATAACATAAATCAGTCTAATTCCCAAAATGTAATTTGGCAAATCATATTTGTTTTGTGCTGTTAATCTGGACCAACTGTTGTTATGTTGCTTCATTATTCATGTCTATTTATTGAATGTAATCAAACTTCACTACTGGTGTGCAGGAATGTAGAAGTCTCCTCTAATATTGAGTTAATTCATCTTTTGTACAATCCACATCTCGCTTGTCTCCGCGCTTTTAAGACCTCCTTTAACCTGTCTCTTCCAATCGATCCGGACATGCAGGTGAAAATCAATAAGCGCTAAGGCTTCACCTTGTTCCTCTAACTTGCAAAAACAGCCGCTCCTCTTAATATTTTTTGTAAATTGCATAAGTGCACAGCTGGCAGATGTGCTGCCATTGTGTCATTGTCTATTTCGATGCATCATCCGTCGCTCAGCACTTATTCATAATTTATGCAAAGTGATGCAGGAAGGCAGTGATGTTCTGCAAGTGAATTTTACCTCAGCTCAACTCAGCATCCATCCCTCCTCCTCCTCCTCCTCTCCCTCCTCCTCCTACCCCTCCCCCTCTGCTCATCTCGGTCCTGCGTGCCTCGTTTTTTTTCCCCCTGATCTCCTTGCACTCGCCTCTTTTAATAAATTGTGTATGCGCCCTAAAACTGCCTCGTGCTCTCCACCGCATCCTTTATTTGTCGGTTCTGATCTTCGCCGCTCTCTCTTTTTTTTTTTTTAATTCTCCCTCCCTCTTTTCTCGCTCTCCCTGCAGGTGAGGGACATGGCAGGCACCACCCTCAGTGGTTTACTGCAGTGCCAGTTCTTCCCCCTGGACTCCAGTCTGCAGACACAGCTCCAGACGCTGAGTCAGACTCGCCTCCCCAAGGCCAGGGGAGAGCTGGCCTCCACAGGTACACACACACACACATTTACGTGCACGTCACAATCACACAGTGAAGCAATCACAGTAATACTTGCCCTATTACCCTTTCTTATCCCAGGGGAATTGTGAACCTTGAAATTCTAGGGCCCATTTTAACTCTCCATTTGTGTGTGTGTGTGTGTGTGTGTGTGTGCAGATTTAGTGCGGCGCCATGCCGGAGTACTCGGCCTCAGCGCGTGCATCCTGTCGAGCCCCTACGACGTCCCAGGCTGGATGCCTCAGATTCTGATGGACCTGAGCGACCATCTCAACGACCCACAGCCTATAGAGGTACGCGCACACACACACACACACACACACACACACACATTAGCACACACACATAACACAGACGCAGACTCACATACAAACATCTAGCTCAACCCAGTGTGAGCTGAAAGAATACAATTTCATTGTCCAATTGAGGAGAAAATTGTGTCTTTGGCCTTAGTTCAGGCATGAAGAAGACATACAATGTAATCCGTAGTGCGGAGTTTGAATAATACATTACAGTGATGGGGAGCCAATGACGATCATTTAGAGCGTCTTCTGCAAAGTGAAAGAGATGAGAAAGGAAATGCAATAAAAAATATACATATATATATATATATAT
>JAVQJZ010042887.1:0-10535 GCA_036025355.1 Leiopotherapon unicolor | reverse complement strand
ATAAACCAAAGCAGTGAACAAGTAATCCTTCATCTGCACTAATCCAAATAAATAAAATTCATTTATTTTACAACCTCAACCAATGAACAAATTATTTTTAGACTTTAAAGCTGCACCTTTCAATATTTTCATGTTTATAATCAATTAAAAGATTTTGTGCAATGTGAAAGTTGCCATTTGCAAACATGGCTTCCCCAAAGTGGCCATAAAAAAATAGCTAGCGACTGTGTATCTATCAAGATGACCTGGCAAACAATTTCAGAATGATCACCCTCCCGTTTAGTTCATGCTGGGATAAGCTCCAACCTCCTGAGGGCCCTAAATTGGAATCAACAGGAAAACAAATTAGCGAAACTAGAGATTCATATGTTTATGTCTCCAGCGATTTCTGTGTGTCTCTCTATTTACCTTCACCTTAACGTTTCACAATATGGATTTTCCACCGAATGCTGTGTACAATAAGTCAGCCGACAAACACAGAGGGCAAGTTCAAAGCAGTTTTAATCGCATTAAAAGTTTCCATACAGTCATTTACAAGTCTAAGCATTTCCATTGTTAAATTGCCATTTTCATTCTTATCTTCTCCACGCAGTGTCATCATGAATTAAACAGCAAACACAGACCATGAACACAAAGCCTATTTCCTTCCCGACAAACCCATACAAATTTGAAATCCATGGTTAATTACATGTTAACAGAACGAGTGGAATCCATTTTCCAGACCTTCCGGACCTTTTTGTTACGTAACTTGAAAGTTTGTCACTGTACCAGAGTGCCAATCATCTCAGGATATCTCCACATAAAACAGACATGGATGGCTCTCCTTCATGTGGCGTTTTTCTTTTTCCTTCGTCGACTCCCTGGTTCTGATTGCTCGGGACAGGCCTCACAACAAAGGCTTGGCGTGTCTCATGTTATTTGCGCAGGTTCGGCCCAAGTTGGCCCCCTGCAAGAGCAGATCGGAGAGTCGGTCCAGGCCGAGGCAGGTGGTGAGGGGGCTGATGAGGCCGTAGAGGCTCCCAAAGGTCATGGCGAGGGGCCAGCCGATGCACAGCAGAACCAACAGCCAGATGAGGCACCAGAAACACCCCCCGCAACTGGCCATCCTAGTCTGAGAGGAAGAGAGGAAGATGAGAGCGGCTAATCAAAGTGGACATCGGCGTGTTTTTGCAAAGCCAAATGCTTACACTTGAGTTAAGTAGACAGCTCTAACTGATCACTGGACTTTGGGCGGAAGTCGGTCACAAGTGCACTATGGGATCGCGAGCGACAGTGCATCAGCAACCACAATAGCATCAGAGCGCGTTCCTGGGAGCGTCAGCGTCTCTTCTGCGATGATGGGAGATTATCAGATTGAAACATGCCCTGTTGATGATCTGGATGTACTTGTCAGGATTAGGCAGTGGCCTTCACAAAGCATGATAAGCTGGCAACCTCAAGCAATAACCACCGGGCTCGCCTGCCCGTTGAGGTCAGCAGGCCGCCCACTTACACGGTGTCGAAGACCGGCGCTGGCACATTACTCACCCTCTAATAGCAGATCAGCGGAGATCATGCATAACTTTGGTAATGAGCATTACATTATCTGTCAACGCCAATAACGAACAGCAGCCAGGACTATGACGTGCTGCTATTCTGAGCCACAAAAATGCCTGTTGTTTTATCTGTGATGAAAAACTGCTAATTGGTTTGCTGTGTGATGTGTGATCCCTCTCTTACCTGATGATTTATGCACAGTATAGCGGCGAACGTGTGGAGACTTTTGCTGCAACAAAATAATATTTTACAGAGAAATTCCACATTAAGGGAGAGGAGCTTTTTTGGGCGCGTGTGTTAAAATCCAGCAGAAAAATCTGCCCCGAGGAACCAGCCTTGAAGTTGAGATTGTAGAACCGATGGTTTTATGAGTGTGAAAGTGTTGTGTGCTGTCAGACTGATTCCCTATGCTTGTTTTTTTAGCTTTAAGACACAATGGTCAGATCCTTCTTCCCCTCCAGGCACTACTGTCTTGGCTCTGTGCGTTGTGTAATTTCCTGTTGTGACACCACTGCCACGTAGGATTGACCAATAAATTACGCAATTTAACACGAGTGTGTCCCACGGTGGATCCCGTGCTTTTGGGAAATGCCTTCACATTAAAAAGAGAGAGAGAGAGAAAAAAAACCAAAACACTAGCCATTAAATCATATTTTTTCAAAGGGCAGAATAATTTTGCATGATTGGCCCTGGCCTCTGACTTCAACTCTCTCTACTGTACTTCCTCTTGTGCCTTTAAATATTTAAATATAAAGAAAAAGAAAACGCCTCCTCAGATTTCAAAATGTAAAACACTTGCGCTGCAGGGCAAAATGCCATTTTACGTGGCACATTAAAAGTCAGTGTATGGAGAACAATAACACGCCACCTGTGCACATGACCTGATGCACATTCACATTTTCACCGCATGCCGTTAGTCTCTCTCTGACATACCAGCCCATAGCAAAGGTTAGAAGTAAGAGTAGCTATTAACCTAATGAATACCTGTCGTGTGAGTATAAAAGACATGTTCACCTTCAGCAGAGAAACGCTGTGGAGGAAATGAGCTCCTGATCTGCTCCTTGCTCGTCGCTACTCCGTCCAGTCTCGGAGACGTTGTGTGCGAGCAGTCGCCACTTCCCACCAGTTAGATCTAATTTACCACAACAAGGCAGCCTACTGAATTCTCAAGGAAACACAAAGTTTCTCAAGCAAATGGAAGGCTTCAGGGGGAGGGAGGAGGATATTACACAGTGAAGGCATTCATGTGACTCAAGAAAACGTGTGCTTGCTGTCATGGGTTTGTGGCAAACATGGCATAAAAAAAAATTCTGTTGTGGTGATGATTGTTTGTACAGTGCAGATCATGAGATCTCGCAGCATCATGTGATTACGATACAGTATATTGGTCTATGTCATTCAGGCTCTGTGCCAAAACTGTTGACAGTAATTCGCAGGCGCAGCCTCAGCCGACAGATTATCTCCCTTGTCTAACCTCCCATTCTAATCCTTTCCTCAGCCTACTACTCCAAAAACAATCGAATCGGTGTGACCTGCTCTCAGGAGATGAAAGAAGAAAAATACACGTGATTCGGCCTCACACTTGACTGAATGCAGAGAATGTGTCTCCCCACATCTATCAACACATGGTTCTCCATCAGGTCCTCAGACCGGCCCAGGCAAGAGCAGCTGTGCAGCTGACCTGTTCTCTCAGCCTGCCCGAGGTATGATGTAACAACAACCAACCTCTGGTGCATGATAATGAATGAATTTCCAGTCTGTGTTTTTGCCTGCAGGGCTGTGGACTGCGTTAACCTCTTCATTTTAAGTGGGATCATACTTAAATTATGGAGACCTGTGTCGGAACTTGGCTTTTGGATGTCTGTTTTCATGTCAACAAAAACGTTCTCAGTTTTATTCATTTATTGATTATTATGCTTGAATTTGGTCGTCAACCCTCAATACTTACCCAGCTGATGCGAACTGTTCCGCAGTGCTCCGTGCTGTTAGTACTCCACACAAAGTTATGAATGGCAGAGGATTTTAAGGCTTGCTGGTTGAGTGACTGTGTACATCCAGGGGGCGAGTTGAAATCCCCCAGCATGCACACTGGCCCTTGGGTGAAGTGACTGACCTACAAATGCAGCTTAGTCGCAGCTTGTGTAGCTGGTATGGGGTGAGCCAATCAGATTTCAGCTGTGCTTAGAGCAGAGGAGGGAAGCAGATGAATGGATGGAAGTATCATGACAGAGAGATTTTAACAAGGCTTAAACATGTTGACTATACAGTGTATTTGTCTGTCAATGTGTGCGTGTGAGCGGGATATAGATTAGAGTCTCTTAAAGAGTATTATGAGCTCTGGTGGGTGCACATATAGTGAAATATATCACAGACAATGACGGATTTGCTTTTTTTTTTTCCTTTTTTAATACAAAAGCACTGATGGTTACAAAATCAAATGTTCTAGAAAAGTGAGTGAAACATTATCACCAGGAACTCCTTTCAGTAGAAAACTAATTCAGAATCACTGACCCCCGACTAATCTTTACTTAAGGGACAGTCCACTTGGTCCCCTAAATAACTGAGGCCATTAATTAGACATTAGTCCCACATGTGGATGCTCTACTGCCCTTGCTCCTCTCCACTGTCCTCCCCGTCGCTGTCGCTGTCTCTGCCGGGATGCTCTGGCATCTTAGCGTGATCCGTGTCTTGGTTTTCTTTCTGCTCGCTGGTGTCCTCTGAGTTTGGCCCCGAACTTGCCTCTCCCTCTGGGTTTTCCTGCTCCATGGGGGTCTCTTCCTGCGGTTCCCCCGAGCTAGCTGGCGCTTCTTCGACCGCAGCATCTGCCTCGGTTTGTTGCGGAGGCAGGGCCAGTTTCTGCTGCTGTTGCTGCTGTGAAGCCGAGGGGAGGATGAAAGGAAGAAATTAGCTACCTTTATTTTTATCATATTCCTCAATTTCTTTCTATTTTTTTTTTTTTTTTTTACTTTTTCTCCTCTGTCCATCATGTCATAATCCTCTTTTCAGCACAAGAGAGAATACTGAATTTTAATGAATGGAATGTAAAAATCACTACACTGTGAGCTCCACTCTTAATATGCTTGGCTTGTGGCCTGTTAATTCTCCCCATGCACTACAATTCTCTTACATCTGACCTATTTAGCATGCTGCATTAAAGTTTAAAGGTTAAAAATACCAAAACAGCGACAGATGCCGACAGATTTTAGCACTGCTTCAATGCCTAATGTCACAATACTTAAAATAAAAACAGACCTGTGAGCATAATGTAAGACAGAAAAATTACCAGTTTTAAGTTGTTTCATCAAAAGAGGTTGATATTACTATGATAAAACAGCTGTACTGCACTTTGTTTTTTAATGATGCAGTATATATTTTTACCTGTCTGTACTTCTGAGAGTTCTGGATCATGTGCATGTACATATTGTACACCAAGTTGGCCATCTCTGGCATGTTCTTGACGATTTGGTCTGGCTGTCCAGAAGCATCTCTCTGAGGGAAGGAAACAAAAAAATAACAGAAACAGAGGTTGTTTTGAATCCAAGATGTGATGTGAAAGGAATGACAATGGAGAATTATCACCTCCTTAAAATTCTTTCAGGCGCCACCTGGTCGACTGCTGACCTGATGCCATTGTGAAGGGAAATTACAATTCACCTGCCCACTACCTGCTTGTTATTTGAAAGCAAATTTCTCACTTGCTGCCTCGAGTGATCACCGCTCACATACTATCAAAAGGAGTCGAAGATGCAGAGTTTATAATTTGACGGTATTAGTATGCAGACAGAGTCTTGCTGCCTAAACTGAGGAGTGAGGCGAGCAGAATGTTCAATCTGATGGGCTGTTACCTTCTAAATACAGGGACGCTGCTCACAGAGGCCCTTTGGGTTTCATGTCAAAGTGAATCCACTGATGGCTCCAGAACTGTAAAACTTAACTGTGCGTGGTTTTATTGCTGTAAGACTATCAGTAAAAACATCAGGGCGTTAATGTGATTGAGTGTGATTAGACTTCCAGCTTTCCCGTCTGCCTGATACGGTCTAACAGTGCCGTAAATGTGTATTAAGCAGCAGTGTTATCCTTTATTTTTACAAGTACTTCTATATCAGCGCTGTTTAGTACCTGTGACACTTCTGGTTGTGCGTGAGTTTTAATTTGCATCTTCGTGTAAGCAGTGTAAGGGTTTACTGACTGCAGATAGACGGGCTAAGCAGGGGCCGCATGTGTGTGCCCAAAAGAGCTGTCCCCCATGGGGATGAACACTCTAGAGTCAGAGGAAGTGTCAGAGGCTATGGGGTATTTTAGACACCCCTGTTGCCACACACGCCAGTCAGCGAGACGCGGTGACCAGACAACAGCCGTCTCATGCTGGCCTGGCGGGATTTGGGAGAGTGGTTTTGCCTTTTGACCTTCAGTGGTTAATTTTAGCCATGCCAGTGTTTCCCATGCTTACAGAAAGCCCCCACAGAATGCTGCTAAGAGACTGTGGCCTAAAGGTAAAGCTGCACTAAGACTTGGAACCTGTGAGGACCAAAGGGAAAGAAGATGCCATTCATACTATAAAGGCAGGATTAAACAGTCAGGGGGCTGTGGCAGCAGTGCTGTGGGAGTATGTTGGAGGGTGCGACAGTTGTGTGAAAATGGGCATTGAGGTGGAACATGGGGAAGAGTAAGCTCAGGTTTTATCTGCAAATCTGGAGTTAGACTGCTTCATTATCAGCCAAATATAAGGGAGGAGAAGATTACTGAGCCTTAAGAAACTGCTGTGTGCATGCGTGTGTGCATGAGGGTACGTACAGGCTGTTCCTGGTTGTAGTATTCATGCGGTCTGATGTGCAGCTGCAGAGGTCTGGCAGTCAGCTGGTTGAATGCAGGAGTCAGCTCAAAGCAGTTTTGGAAGAGCGACACCCGCGCAAAGATGTACAAACCCAGTCTGGCTCTTGACATGGCCACCACCAGACGTCTCACATCCCTGTGGAGTGATAGGAGAAAAAAAAAGTTGAAAATTGGTTTGACACACGGGGAGGAAAGAAAAAAAAAAAACAAGAGAAGTGGCAGGGATGGGAGAGTGTGAAATTGTAAAAGGAGAAGAAATCACGTGTAGGGGCGAAAACAAAAACTGATGTAAAAGGATCAAAGTGGAAGGATGGAGTAAAGATTGTTAAGGAGGGAAAAGGCAGTGTGGCGTAGGAGGAGGGGGGGTTTAGTGAGGGATAAGCAGCAATAGGTGAGGAGGACAAATATAGAAGAGGGAAATAAAAGGAGTGAAAGCCAAAGGGCAGGGATAAACAAGGCAGACAAAAACAGAGCGAGGTGGGAAAGTACAAGGGAGGGCAGACAAGTTACTTTCTCCAGCCATCTGTTGGAATTAAGAGATTAGAGATGAAGGAGTTGAAGGAGCTGAAGAACATGCTCAACATTGCACTAAAACATTATAAGCCCAAACTTAACATACAATAAATTCTCATACATCATGTGTTGTACTCAATTATAGTTAAAGTTGTATACGTTACGCATGGCGGAAGAAAGACAGAAAATCTTGGACAAAAATGTGCTCTTTCAATAAAATGAGCCATTAAAAGAAAGTGTGTACGTGGGGGTGCCCTTCGGCCTATTTTATTATGTAATAAATCTTCATATTGTGTGTTTTAGGTGTTTGGATGGGAAACCTAATGGAGCTGTGCGAAATATGACCATTTAGCTGGCCAATAAATCTTGGAGACAAAAGCATAGTGGCTTATAGAAATCTACCGAGCGCTGAAAGAAGCAGAGCGTATGAGGAAGAGAAGAAGTGTTTGGCTTACTCAAGCAGTTGTGGTGATACTGAAAACAGTCTTGGGTTTGATGTACAGGCATTTGGCACACGCCCATGTTTGTATGCATGCACATGCAGCCAAAATCTGTGGAATATGTCCACCTGAGCACTTCATGAGATTAAGAGGATTAATCCTTGCAATATGCATGATGAGTTCCCATGAATATGTAGAATGGGGGGAAAAAAGGCTTATGAAACCCACTCTGGAGGGTTTATCCAATAGGTTTATGTAAAATTACTGCAAATTTCAAGCGAAACTTGAAACTTGAAAAACACAGCATTTCCACAGAGACAAACTACAACAGCGTACACCCAATGAGCACAGAGCTGTAGAAGAGATGGACCAATCATGAAGCCTGATAGCCTGTGGACATGGCACTGCTGAGAGACGCCCACCTGGGCTGTGCTGTGACATGACACGGCAAAATGGACGAAAAGCGTTTGTGTGTGTGTGTGTGTGTATGTGTACATGTCAGAGCACGTCTGGATCTGCGTTTCCCTGTCAAAGAGTGTGCTCCTGCATGTGACCGTGCCTGTGCGCATCAGCAGGAATGCCTCCCCTGTCAAAGCAAGGGTCAGCTCGTCATATGGTCAGCTGCGTCCCCCGTGGTTGTCACGGCAGCAGATTGCCATGAGGAGCGATGCAGGAAGAGGGGAGAGTGCGGGGGGGAGGTGGAGGATTGTGAGGTAAGGCTCAGTGGTGTACCACAGTGCAAGAATTTTTCATGAACCACTTGCTCTTTCAGCCACTCAGGCGACCATTCAGAAGTGCAAGATATGAATGAATATCAAGGCAAGAAGAAGCAAATAAAGGAAAAAATAGGTTTACACGCCTCTTGAGTTTAATATCCTCAACAGAAATGCTCATCAAGGAGAACAGAAACTATTGTAGACTGTAAACCCCTTCACTGGATATCTGGAGTGGTACCACATTGTTACAGGGACAACCTTGGACAACCTTCCCACTCTGGGTGGGCTAAGAATGTGTGTAAGGCAGGGTGCAATATCCAGTGTAAGACAAGATCAAATGAATGATACCGAGAGGAGAGCACCCACTGCCAACAAGATAAAGTACCACTTTCTGTTGCCTGCTGCTCTGCTCACTCCCAGCTACATCATCTTCATTACTTTATCTGCGAGATTAAGAAAGAACAAAATAGAGTTTTTATGTGTCTTCTCTGGCAGCTAAAAGTGACCACGCTCAAGGGTGGGGCATGTAACTGGCTACAGAAGGAATGACTTACTATTCACACTGAGGTTCCAATTTGCAGACTGTCCACTGTGAGGGGCGGGTGAACGTATTGGCGGTGCAGAATGCCATAAAAGCTGTGAGCGGTTCAATTCCAGTGGCAGCTACTGTACATCACAGCCGGAGGCCAGCATGGCAAGGCTAAGTACTGTGGAAGAGTTCAGCCTCAATTGTCTGGTATTAAAACGTGCAGCGTATTAAGCGTGGAGAGCTCATCGGGATCTTGTGGCAGCCGAGGAGTGAAAGGCCATTTCGTGACAAATCAATTCACTGAAATGAGGAAGGAGGCGGGAACGAGGAGAAGAGGGGGCACCGAGATAAGAAGAGAGAGCTGGAGACTAAGAGCAGCATGCATAGTTGAGCGGAGAGCGATGGGACACGGAATGAAAGGGTATAAAACCTACCGCCGCAGTTTGGTTAACCATCATGCCTCTTAATGACTGTTATATGGTACGCCTTTGATCAGAACAGAGCGCTTTGTTTAACAGTCTCATCCCAATCATCAGAGCACAATGGCATCTCTTAACCAGGACAAAAAAGTAGAGTCAGCTCCGCAGAATCCTGTCCTGAAGCAGCCTTTATCCTCCCTGCCTCAAAATTAAACTCATACATACTTCAAGACAGCCACAGTGTTATTGTCGTTTCTTTTTCCTTTAGCAAACTTCAATCGGTGGTTACACATCACAAAAGGAGAGAGTCTCCCGAGAGCTGCTGTCTCAAGAGAGTTAAGTGCCTACATTTTCTTGCTGTGTTGTTTCCCTGGAGCTTGTGTATCTAAAAAGGCGGAGATGTGACTGCGCAAGTATTCTTTGGAGAAGATTAGCTGCTGAAGGTGTCCATTTTGGGCCAGGCGAGTTTTTCTGCTTAGCGTGCGTCAAAGTAATTACCTCAGGTGTCCCACGGCTTTGGTGCGGACCAGCGAGAGGATGATGTAGTCGTTCTGCTGACCCTGGAACCTGTCCACCGTTGTCACCTGTGCAGACACACAGAAGCATATTCATTATTGAACAAATACACTTCCACAAATACACACAAAAATGTCAAAAGATATGCTAACTGAGCCGTGGCAGCCGAAGTATTTTGCAAAGTAAATGACCGTGTGCACTTAGCAGGTAGGAGGGATTTGGCTGAAATGTTTAGAAACATGAGCCTGACTGCTTTCCGTCTTAAATTCCTTTTCTTTCTTTTTTTATTTATTTTTAAGGGAGGGTTGGAACGGTGAACGATGGTGCCTGTGTTTTCTTGTTACTGCTGTTATCGCTGCGGGCCACATGGGCAGCCAGCGAGGGCTAATACGGCTTAGAGGGCATTTGCCGCCACTAGCCTCTTACCTGGGCCCCTGAGACATGGGGCCGAGGTGCCGGGGACCGCGGTGCTTGACTGGATCGCAGATTATTTCAGGGAGACACAGAATAGTGGGAAAGTGGCTTCCTCTTTTTTTTTTTATCCCAAAGCAAGGGGAAACACTTGTCAGCCAATTTGCTTTTATGCCCTGGTAATCCTGTCTTCCTGAGAAGCGTATTTATTCCAGTACATGAAGAACAGAGCTGTGTTTTCACTTTGTCAGTGCTGTTACACCTTACATAATAAAGAAAACACACTGCACTTGCACTTGGAATGTGATACAAAGTGGATGAGAGGCAGCCCAGTAAAATCTATACATACAGTCCTATCTGCACTGTATGTACAACAGGCTGCTCCCACATCCACTGCAGTTAAAAAACGATGGCAGTGTTTAAAGAGGGCATTGATGGCGCCTTATTTCCCCCCTATCAATAATGTAACATGATTCATGTGCATTTCTACAGCTTGGATTGGTATGAAGCTCTTCCAGTTGAAACATTAGTGCGTGAAAAAAAACGCAAAAAATATAAAAAACTTATCTTTTTCTTTGATAAAAAGCCAAAGATACAAATATCCAGTTGCTGAGCTTGATGT
>JAVQJZ010042854.1:0-13301 GCA_036025355.1 Leiopotherapon unicolor | reverse complement strand
TATATATATATATATATATATATATATAAAAAGAACACAATCCAAAGATAATTGGAAAATGGGAACAAAGCCCTGTTCAGGGTGTCTGAAATGCACTAATCAAATGCATCATGGTAACTTGCTTGATGTGCTCGTTTCCACCGCTCGCAGCTGTCAGCGCGTCTCTGGTTGGATTCTTTTGAGTATCCGGGCTGTCAGCATACTTAATTAACGGCACTTAAAAGTAAAAAACAAGACTATGTTTGCAACAAAAAAATGTAAGGTTTAAATGATCAAGGCCTTAAATCATCTTGAATAAACAGTTTTTTAAGGATCTGCTGAAATCCTTGCATGCATCTCTGACAGCCATTTGGTTGGCTCTTGCACCACGTGCGCAGACACTTCTCGGACACGGTCTCCAAACACAATCTTAACGTCCAAATGTGATATGCGTCTGTAATTCTGGCTTCGTGTCGTGCAGAGATTAACCTAACGGTGTCTGCGAGACAGTTATCATGGCTGCTTCACCGTTTCCGTGTCCTCAACGACACCCCGACTTCAAACCTGATGTTTCTGCTCCGCCGAGCTCAAAGCGACAAAGGTAAGTGCTGCCAACGAGGGTGAGGCTGAAAGTTTCCCCAGGCGATGATGTGATGATTTACTATTTTGGGACTGAGACCGATCAGCATTGAAATTCTAAAATCCATTGAGCTGCACGGCCCAAAAAAGGGGAGAAGTATTCTGGTTTTCTTCTCCAATTTTAATCTTGTCAGGGTGTAAAAGCTTCGGAAACAGCATCTGGATCATAATTGGATGCCACAACACCAACAAAATCCATATTGAGAGTTTGTTTCGGGCACAGAGGCAGATGATTTAGGCTGGTTCAGGCAGGCCGTCACTTGAGATTTACAGCCAGCTGAGAGGGAAATCACTCCAAATCCAAGCCAGAATGACTTTTTGAGACATTGAGACATTTGATTTAAAAATAACAAAACCATATTTTGTGTTTGTGATTTAGTGGGAGCGTTTGACTGACATGAACGAATGACCCTTTTAACCGACCGATGCAGCACTTTAACTACCTTGTTCCAACTTTTATGAGATCCTTTCAGCATACGAGTTAATAATCCGCAATCCGAATAAAGCGAGTTCGAGCCGCCTTTGAGTGTGACGATGTAAACAAGGCCGCTGCCTGCTGTTCCATAGTCAATGAGCTGTTTGTCAGCTAGCCATAGATTAGCTGTCCCAGGCAGTGGAGCCAACAGTGAAACAAATGGAGCTGAGACAGATGCGAGCTTTCAGTGCCATCCTTCACTGTCAGCGCGGCCCGATTTAACATCCACCAGCTTTAACGCCGCAGATCTCACAGCGTATAGGATGGTGCTCGGCGCTCGTGCCAGCTGCCCGAGTGAATGACACTTACTGAGGCAGGAGAGTTCTGCTGGCACATCACACACACACTCCAGATTTCACATCCAAGAGTGAAATGTAGTTGACAAAACACTTTTTTTCCACCTGACATGGTGTTAAAGTTAATCAGAATATAACTTTTATTTACAGGACTGTTAAAACGTCTGAAATTAAAGGAAGAGGCACCTTAAATTTTTTGGAAATCGGAGGTGTGGACTCAAAACACACACTCAGTCAGGGCTCACCTTCTCCGCCTTGGGTGCGATGGCGCCCTGGGTGGGGGCGTGGGAGGGGCCCGGCAGTGGCGGCTGCAGGGGGCTGGCCTGCTCCCCGTTGAGGTGCGCCGCCGACACGTTTGGGGGCGTGAGGCAGGAGAGAGGCGAGGAGAGGGGGAGGAGGGGACGCGAGGCCGGGGAGGACAGCGGCGAGGGCCCTAAGCTGGGCCCCGGAGACACCATGGAGAGAGGACGACCCGACTGGCCCGGGCAGCGTGACGGGGAGGAGCTCTGGGGACGAAGGGGGGAGATGGCCACCGTGGGGCGCTCTGGGCTTCCAGCAGGAGGACTGTGAACTGAAACAGACACAAACAAACACATCTTAGTTTAACTGTGAGAGCCTTTTAATGAAGACCATCACTTCCTACAAGGTGCAGCCATATTACTGGATTGTTTTTTGCCAACTTTACATTACTGTAATGTATATTTTGATAAACTGGGTAATATAAAATGCTATGACAGAACACCTGTAATGGTTGGTAAAGGCTGCTGGCTGCCCCTTATGTGCAATGGGGGGAAGACAGAGAAGTAGATATATATTAGGTGAAAGCAATTACTTACAAATTACTTAAAAAGCGTATCGCTAAAGAGTCGTCAATTCACCTCAGTCGCACAGCTGTGGTCCTGATTTAAACCCCACAAACGGGGTAAAAAAAAAAAAGAAAGAAAAACTGGCTGAGTTTCGAGCGCTTTTCTCAGCCTTTAATTTGTATGAGGACATTTGGTGCTCATGAGGATAAAAGTGCACAAAAATACACACCAACATAAGCACAAACACACACACATAAAAACACACACGGGGTTGCAAGCCACCTGCTCTTCCACACTGCAGTACGCAGGCAGAAATCCATAGAGAGGCGCGCTGGTCATGTGATAAAACCACTAAACGGCAGAACTATGCACATACTTTATTTTGTAATGGAGACCAGATGTGTGGCTGTTTGTGTGTGTGTGTGTGAGAGAGAGAGAGAGAGAGAAAAAGAGAGAGAGAGAAAAACAGGGAGAAAAGCAAAGAGGTGGATGGAGCGAGAGGCATGAAGCTCTGTCATTACGCCTCCATAAAACAAAAAGCACAGTGATGTCATTCAGCTGTGTTTGCGAGCGTGTACATACGTGGGAGAGCACATGTCTCTGTGCGTGTCTGCATGTGTGTGTGTGTTATTCTTGGCTGTGTTCTTGCAGTGTGTACTCTTCAGCCTCCCAAAAGGAACCTTCGCCATTATTTTCTCAGAGGGAGAAAGAAAAGATACAAAGAGAAAGGAGAGAAAGGGGGTGCTACAGAGATGAATAGACCCTGAGTGGAGAACAAGGCTGATATAATCTAGACCTTGTACAGACACAGGTGTGTGTGTGTGTGTAAGAAAGTGTGTGTGTGTGAGTGTGTACGTGGCAGGCGCAAACAGTACAACAGCGTGATCGGAGCTCTTAGTGATGTCTCAGTGCGGCGTGCACACCACATGTGCGCGGGTTTGCATGTTCGAACGCACCGTGTGACGCTGCAACCGTGCTAAATTATTGCAATTGTTCTCCTGTGAGTTACATTGTGTTCTTGTAACTGTTCTGCAAAATGTGGCTGCCTCCGTCAAGTGTATCATGGTGGGGGTCTCATGGTTGTAATCAGACAGAATTGACAGTTTTGTCTAAAGTCACAGACAATCTCATCCTCTCATTTCTGTTGTTGCATTTTATTTACCCCTCAACATATTATTTTTATTGCAAACATGTTCTCAGCACTCTTTGTTCTGCAAGTGGTTTTTTTTCCCCGACAGTGTAAAGAAATGCAGTTTAGGGCCGTCCTGGGGACCAACAAGGGTTTAAAGACACAGAAGATATAATTGCGATGTTCCTGGTTTGTGTTGTTTGTCATCCCTCATCTCTCCCCCCTTCATTTCCTATCACCTTTGCCGTGTCTCGCCTATCATGAAAGGGCACAGACAGCTGAAAGAAACATGTCAGAAAGTTAGTCGGATAGAAGACTCAGAAATGTGTGTGTGTATGTGCTCTGTGATGGCTACAGGGAAATGGAAGGATGACTCACTCTGTATCAATACAGATACGATCCATTGAAATAAAATACACATAGACTTTGTGGCTTTGTGGACATTTTTGCTTGTGGTCTGGGGCCGTTTTTACAGATTTGGATTACGCCCCTTAGTTCCAGTTAAAGGAATTATTGCGGCTACAGTGGCGTTTTAGACAACTCGCTCTTTCCTGTTTCAGCATGACACAAAGCCCGGACCGTATAGAAACATTTATCCCCAGTTTCACAGAGCCCTGACTTGACCCCACCCGACATCTTTAAGAGGAACCGGGTCGCCTACAGCTGGGTTTCTTCAACCAAACATCTCTGGCTGCCCTCACTGCTGCTTCTGTGGCCTGACGGGAGCAAACACCTGCAGACGGGTTATAAAATCTATTGGAAAGATTAAGCGGAGGAGCAGCAGCACTTTAACACACACAGCTTTTGAACGAGACGGCATCAGTCTCCTGTTATTTCAAATGTGTTCGAATGTCCACAAACTTTTGGCCATGTGCTTTCTGTGAATGCCACTCAATGGATCTCATTCTTCTCATTCATTTGGGCGTTTATCCAGTTTTTTTTTCTTTTTAACAAATGACTAACAGCACTGATGAAACAGGAGGTTAAAGAGGCTGCTGTGAGCATGTGCCTGCACATTTTTTACATGGCGAAGGGCCTACTTGAATTAATGACTGATCAATATTCTATTATTCTGTAATCAGAGACTAAGGAGCTAAAATGCTGCAGGGTCCCAAATGATCTGGACTCTGCTCCTTTAAGTCCGTGGGCTGCTGAACAGTCTTAACAATACTGCGGAGCACCAAGTTGGAAAAGCACCAGACTCAGACAGACGCATCTCCATGTGATTAAATACTTTCTCACAACTTGCTCGACATTTCTCTGGAGAGATGTAACAAGACTAACCTCTCCTTTCATATTTCTTTCTTTCTTTCATGGGAAGCTTATGAATCCTTCGCCTACAGCGGCGCAGTGGGGATGCAGCATAATGTAAATTCATGGTAATCAGCGGCCACATGAATGGGACCGATCGATAACGCGCTACGACCGGAACAAAACTGAAAACAGATGCTTCTGAATGTTTAATGAATCCAGTGCAAATACACAGATTTAAGAATGCTCCGTGATTAAAACCCATTAGGTGTGCCTGCGTTTCTGCTTACCCAGCTGCATCGAGGTGCGCGCCTGGCTGACCGTGTGCTGACTGGAGCGCAGGCAGTTCTTCAGCTGGGCGGCGGCAGTTTGCGGCGAGGAGGTGGGGCTGGCGGTGTTGACAGAGTTGGCCGAGTTTACCAGCGGGGTGGAGGGACGCGACGAGGAGGGCCCCGGGGAGCCCGGAGACGAGGGGTCGGAGAGTTTGCCGCCCACCTGGCCGCTGCACCCACTTCCACCTCCTCCGCTTCCTCCTCCTACTGGACTTGACAAACAGGAGCCCCGTGAAGCCCCTGCTCCAAATGGAGCCCTGCAGAGGAAAGAAGGGCAGAGAGACTTGTCATTGAATGCTTTAAAAGATTAAAGATGATATGTATTGATTTGATCAGTGTGGCAACTGTGAGATGGATTGAGGGTGCATCCAGATGACTTTGGCACTCTCATGACTTTTCCTCCAGTCCCTACAAAGAGGTTGACATTTGTAGGTAAAGTGAATTATCTTACCAAGCACTGGATGGACTGCCACATAATGCTGGACACTCACTGGCCCATCAGGATGTACTACACTAACTAACGCTGCCATGCAAGGCTGATGCCAAAGTACGGCCTCGCAGGGCTGCCGGCATGCCTGCGGACTCTTAGCCTTGTTTAGAACAAAATGTTAATGGCCAGTATTTAGTCCGTAATAGCAGAGCAGGAGCCGCAGATAGCAGCATTATCCTCTGTCAAAGTGAGTGATTTCAGCGCTATTATCTGGCCGGTGGATCAGCACGACGCGGCGTCCTACTGTAACATACGTGGGGCTGCAGGCTGCTCATGTTTCTGTCTGCAGAGTGCTGAATGGCAGAACAGTGAGCTGAACATTATTGACTCGGCGGTATTCACACTCTTATAGCTGCCCATCGACTTCCCGTCAGACACATACAGAGTTATGGCTTTCTCCCCGCGTGGATGTGTGTGTGAGAGTTTTTGTCTGTGTGTGTTTACCGTAAGAGACAGCTGAGATATTCCCATATTCTTTAATTTGAGAGTCACACAGATACTGTAATTCTATTTTATTGTGTGTGTGGAGGTTAAAATATATATATTTTTGGATATGTGTAACTTCTTTAAGACATCATAAATCATCTTTTGGTGGAAAAACACGAGTGGAAAATCCTTTGAAGCAGCATTTATGCCGCTGTGGCAAATGTCAAATGAATCCAGGATGACTACAATCTAAATGCTGATCAAATCATCAGATTGTATGTTTGCACCAACTGTGAGAACAAATTCCACACCAAATATGTAAATATTCAAACTGCGTTTCAGAAAGAATGACATGCCGATTTGGCCGCGTGTATTGGTCTAACTCTACAATGTGTGTTTGTGCGTGTGCATCTTTGGCAGCCTCTCATTATCATATTGAGAAATTTCTGAGCTGCAGTGCAGACAAAGGAGGGGGGGAGGGAGAAGGAGAGAGTATGCTTGCGTAAAAATAACAAATTGCCTCTCATTTGATTACTCGCCCATCCTGCCTCTCTCTCTCTCGCTCTTTCTCTCTCTCTGGGTCTCTCTCTCTCTCCCCTCTTTCTTTCTCAGATTGCATAACTGCAGAATGGGAAGCAGCCATTCATATCCACTGGAGAGGGACACCTGCTGTTTCCGCAGCCGTTTCATCTCTTTGTATCATATTCTCCTCTCTTTCTCTTTCTCCCTCCTCCTCACTTTGTTCTCTTTCAACTATCTTCTAATTCAATTCCTCGCCATCTTTCCCCACCTCGTCCTACCCCACTTCACCTGTTTTTTTCTTTTTTCCTCCTCCACTCCGCTCAGTCTTTCACCCTCTTCTCGTCTCTCGTGCTTTTCTCTCGCTCAGCCCCTCTCTGCCCTACAGTACCATATCTTTCTCATTATCTTCCTCTCCCTCTTGTTTGCCTTTCCATGTTCTTTCTCTTTCTATTATTCTAATTCTCCCTTTGCTTTCATTTTCTTCCCGCCTCTCTTTCTCTCTCTCTTATATTTTTTTTCTCTGACTGCGTCATGGAGCAGAATACAGATTAGACGAACTGCCACTGCAAATGTTTTCACGCGCGCAGGAATAATGAGGGTAATTAAATTGCCAAATATGATTTCAGCGCGCTCATTTTTCTGTTTTATTTAGTTTTAACAGCCATGAGTAACAATGTTTAGGATGCCAAAAGTAACAATGATGATGATAATGATGATGATGATGATAATGATGATGATGATGATGATCTGGACTAGTATGTAAACTGTGGCCTGACACTTGTAAGACAGAGCCAGAATCAACTAATCAACAAGTCTGTTTTCCTAATTTCTATCAGTCATATAAAATAGACTGTTTTTTTAAGACCCTTATTTTTAAAGCTTTTTGCCAAAAAAAAAAAAAAAATCCCAATTTTCCAAAAGGAACAGATGGTGTGAAGCGAATTTCACATGGTCCTCCATTTTAACACATGAAAGGCGGTTTTGTTTCCTCCTGATTTCCTGTGTCCACAGCAGCTTACAGTCCCTTCACTTCTAAGAAAATCTATTCTGGGTGCATTTGCAGGTGTGACTGAATCATTTTTTTGACGGTTGTGGCAGCCAGAGGTGAGAGCGGAGCTACGACAAAGCGGGGTCACAGTGTGGAGTAAAGGATACCACAGGAAGAGCGCATTTATCGGCATGAGTATCCGGAGACTGCACCTCCACCTCCGCCAAACTCAAGCTGCCCACCAACCCAATAAAAGAAAAACAAAAAGCTTGTTGGGCGTGGCTTTGTGACAAGAGGCACTCTGGGTACAGAGGAACACTTTGTGCAATTACACGGCATAACAAGGACCAAAATTGCAGCGCTCCGCCTGATCTGTATTCAGGTTCAGTTGGAGCCAGGAAATTACCATGAAAAATTACAATGTAAATAAACAACGGCTGTGTTAGCACCATCACCGCCTTTGTGCGAGGAGAAAATTAGGGTCCGTATTGTGATTGTGTTGCACTGCTGGGTTCGCATGACCAAACCAAATGAGCAGAATGACAAGTAAAAAAAAAAAAGGTTTGAAAAGGCACAAATGCTCAAGATTTTGCCGGCTTCGGTGCAAATGGCGAAGGCACCAAAACCATAGGCCCTCTCACCTGGATGAGGCAGGTAAAGTGACATTTAGGCAGCATTATAATTAGGAAGAAGGTAGGAAATAGTTATGCGTAGGAGGAACGCTTTGACAGGACGTCAGCCACTTTTCCATCCTTTGGGCAGGAGAGATACTGTGCTGTCTCCTGCAGGATTCGTGCTTTTTATCTGGTTGACACAGTTCCTCGCTCTATCACCGCCATGCCCTCCACCCTCCCCAAAGTCGACTCTAAACCCACTGACCTGGACACGGGGGTGACGTAGTTTCCTGGGAAGACACCGGAGGCAGCAGTTCTCAGCGAGGTGCCTTTGAACCACCCGTCTTGACACTTCTCTGTCACCCGGTACATCTCCCCTTTCCTAAGCTCAAGCTCGTCAGCCTTCTGGGGCTTGTAGGCGTACAGAGCCAGATATCTAGGGAGGGGGACAAAGGCAGCAGATAAAATGTAAATGAGTTGAAAAAAAATCATAAGAAATCTGCAGAAAAACGAAATCGAAGAACTGCTCACCAATTACCTCCCATGTGGATTACCCCTAATATGTATTATGCAAAGTAAAAGCAAAGCCATTACAAAAGCATAATGCAAATAAATGAATGAATAAGCAAATGAATGAGCATTAGCAAATCAGTCCTTTTTAAAAAAAAAAAACTAAACAAAAAAAAAGTGGAAATTTCTGTCAGCTTGTTAGGAAGGGTGGAGAGAATGGCAAATTTCACTGCTCTTTTGAATCAGAAGGCAAATAATTCCTCTGGCATCAAGAAAATGACTCGAGAATATTCATGACGCTTTGCTTTTTCTTCACTTGTCAGAAACAAGTTGGAATTATCGTAGCAGACTTGAAGATCACTCCTTTAACAAAACAAACAATGAGACCTCATCAGAAGTGCACGTCTCGCACATTTAGCTGTTTAACCGAGACGCCAGGCGCAGAGGACCGAAGGAATACGAGCTGTGCTGTCGATTCTCCGGCGGCTCCTTTATCAGACCATCAAACAACTTTTTGATCCACAATAGGAGCTTGTAAGGTCAAAGGAAGGAGCTGTGCAGGTTGGTCCTCCCACGTTATAGAACATCCTTTTTCCCCCGAGTGCGTCATGCCTGTTTCATGTTAGTTTCTCTTAAAAAAAAAACATAAGAGGATGGGGAAGATGAGGGAGGTAACAGCATATACGAGCACCTGCCGAGTATCAGTAATTGATCTCCTTTAGCATCTCGAATATAATCCATTTGAACACCAGCAATATTGTGGTGAGTCTACAGTAACAGTCAGAGACAATAGACCGACACAGTTCCTCTCGACTGCTTTTCCTTATTGTAACGATTATACCGAATGCAGTTAGGCAACAATAGGTTTTATTGCTGTGAATAGCTGTGGACAGATTTTGAGATATAGTTGAGATGAAGCAAAACTACTAAACACAGCAACTGTTGGTCTTTGTTGAGCAGGTAAAGTTATCTGAGAGTGCATCCTCTTTTACAGTAATGACCTGGAATCTCTCCACAAGCATCATATGATGTTTATGATCTGAACAATTTCCATAAATTTCATACCGGTTCTTATTAGCATGTTAACCAGAATCAAAGGCTTTTGGGGATATATTCCAATAAGACGTGAACACAATACGAAAATGTTGTAAAAAACACAAATCCAGTCAAATCCATCAAATCTAAAATGCATCACAGCTTTAATACTGCAGTGGGATTTCTTATGTTCTTAAGATGAATTCAAGTTATTTCTCGCTGAGGCACTAATGTGACTTCCAGAGGCCGACTGAGTGATGTCCCCCTCCCCATGGTACGATAAGCGGCGAATGGGCTCCTAATCAATACGTTCTTGTTTACCTGCCTGCAAACAGGTACACTGATGAATGCACTACTTAGCATCTCACTTTAGTGCGTCACTCTGTTTACGTATTGAGCTTTGTGTGTTTGTGTATTGTGTGTGTGTGTGTGTGTATTGCATCTGCCTTAACATATAAATGGGCTCATGGTGCGTGTTGCTTGGAGACATTCGTAGTATGTAGCGCCAGACTCCGACGGTAGACGATAAGACCGCAGAGTAAACAAGCCCTATATGTGCTGCCTCCCCGTTGCCATGGTAACAGATGTGGGGACTGTCTCCCGTCTCCCCATGGCAACAGGAAGAGTTGCCAGGTCAAGATGGAAACGTCCGACCTCATCAGTGGAACAAACCCACTCCGGACATTAAGTGTGTGTGTGTGTGCGTGTGTGTGTGTGTTTGTGTGTGTGTGAGAGAGCCTCTGTGTGTGAGTGTGTGTGTCTACCTAGCGTTACTTGGAAGGTGATATTATTAAAGCTGACATTGTTGCTGTATTTGACTCACATCCTGCAGGCACCAGACACCAGTTAACATTAAACAGCGCACTCACACACACACACACACACACACACACTTCTACTTCTATCCTTGTGAGTACTCTCGTTTGCATGATGCCTTCCCTGCCTCTGTACCTAAAACACAAACCTTATTTTACCCCTAAAAGGACCAAATATCTCCACTTTCCAAAAATATCCAAAAACGTCCTCACCCTCAAGGTCTAAAAACTGGTCCACGCAAGGACAGAAGAACAAGAGCACAAACACACACTCACCTTGAAGATACCCGTATCTTTCTGGCAGTTACCTGGTAGATTAATTACAAGGTAAATTATAGAACAGTCCTGCTCAGCGTTGGCGTCTCACCAGCCATCTGGATGCGACTAGAGAGGTTACATTTCCACTAGAATTTAATTGTGTTTGTGAGTGTGTGTCAGGCGTGCTTTTGGCTCTTAATCCGTTCAAGAAATGATCAACCTGCAAAGTCATTTAAGTCAACAGCAAAGCTCCCATCTGCGGCCTGTGTGTGTGTTCATGTGTGTTCACGCTGAATCATATTACTCGGCTAATATGATATCTGTATGTAGAGCGTTTGTGCAAATTTGGACAGATAAATGATAACAAAGAAAGAAAAAAGAAAAGATCTTGCTGCTGGAGTTTCTGGGAAGGTTAGACATGTTTAAGATGCTGATCGTGTAATCGCAATGTCAAAGTTCTTTGCACGTCATCTCTTTCTCCCTCTCCCTCTGTCAACTGTCTGTCTGTCCACTATCAAATAAAGCAAAAAAAGAAATCCCCCAAATCCTTGAAGAGAAGAACATAAAAGCTGCCCTTATTCTGAACTATATATCCAGCTCTGTGTTTGCCAATTTGTGGTCCATTTTTTGAAAGAAATGACAATAATGTGATGATGTTTGTTCCCCGGTGCTCATCTCTATGAAAGCACGTAAGGTGCTGTAGAGTAAAATGTATAACACATACCATGGCTGAAGCCTTGTTATGAAACACTGATGTAAGCATCACACAACAGAGGGAATGGTGTGTGACTGTATTTTTCCTTTCTGAGGGGGATTTCATCCTTGACCAGTGGAGGAGTAAATGTGGTTGCAGAGGTGGTGGAACATGGCCAATAACTCTGGGCACAAAAGAGGAAATATTTTTAACGCTGCCAGGAGGCAGGCTATGAAATCAGGCTCGGATCTCAGGCGCATACACACTCTGTTGAA
Organism: Leiopotherapon unicolor; assembly: GCA_036025355.1. NCBI lineage: Eukaryota > Metazoa > Chordata > Actinopteri > Centrarchiformes > Terapontidae > Leiopotherapon > Leiopotherapon unicolor. The sequence continues at coordinate 1,767 of JAVQJZ010042854.1, read as the reverse complement.
AATCAGAGCGGCCGGACGTAAAGGGAGTAGAAGGTGTGTGTGTGTGTGTGTGTGTGTGTGTTGGGGGGGTTGGACCCAGGTTGCAGGTGGGTGAACTGACAGCACCCCGAGGCGTACTCACATGTTGAGTGGCAGCTGCACCTTGGCATGGGCCAGCAGCTCAGAGGTTATGGATGCCACTTTCGGGGGCACCAGTACCCCTGCCGAGGAGGGAGAGGGACCCGGGTGAGCCGCATCCTGAGGACACACAGACAGACACACACCGATACATGTTCCATTTAAAACAAAACTCCACTGGCAATACGTGCCGGCAGCATTTCCAGATTTTCAGTATGCATCCTGGGTATTATTCAAAAACACATTTAACCCAGGTGTGACTGCCACCGGAGGCAATAAATGTAAAGGCAATGTGTCTCCAGTCTGCAGCTATCAAAAAGAGGAATGGTTTTATTCACATGGAACTGTCACAGTCGGGGATTGGGGAATAAGTTAATAAAATCTAGAGGAGGGGAGTGACCAAAGTTAACTTCTGAGCATGTGTGTGTACAGCAAATAGATATACTGTTGAGCCAGACCAAGAAATCAGCTGGGACAACATAAATCTGTCAGCGTATGTGTTGGCTGTCAAGCAAAAAACATGTTGACATTGAGAGAGATATTTTGAGTTTGCTTGAGACCACTAAATTTGCTACACTACATTTTGCCCACCAGGTTTATATTGCTGCAAACTGCAAAATCACCTGATTGCTTCACATATTGGGCCTAAAGATAACTGGCAGAAATACTGTTATCAGATTTTGCTAGACTCTAAAATATTGAAAAACAAAACAATACACAGCAGTGATATTGATGAGACTTAAGACTTTTTTGTGCTACCAGTAGAAATACTTTTTCAGCAACAGTATTTGTCATGGAAGTAGTTTTATTTTCACTAAGTAAAGGAGCTGGATACTTCCACACTGCATATTATACTGATTACAGTGTGTGTGTGTGTGTGTGTGTGTTTATGTGTGTACCTGGATGCGTGCAGCAGCCCTGGGGTCAGAGGAGCTGATGAGGACCGGGTGGGAGATCTCCATGCTGTGTCTGTTGTTGAGCTGGGCGGCTCTCTGGGTGACGGACAGCGCAGAGAACGAATGCCTCTTCTTGGCGTTTTTCTTCCCTTCGCCTCTCCGATGGCCCGAACCGTTTCCATTGGACGGGGATGCGCTGGGGGAGGGTCCCGGAGCGCAGGGGCCCAACGGGGCCGGCTCGGAGCTCGGACCAGGAACGTTAGTCGGCGTGGGCTTGTCGATCTCCATCAGCTGCTTGGCTGTCTCGTTTAACTGAGAGGTTGGAAAAGGAGGAGAAGAAGGTGGTTGAGAGGGCGAGAGAGGGGGAAGAGGAGACGTTCAAGTGTTAGATTTCAGTCCTCTGTGGTTCACATCCATAACAAGATCTCCAGCACACACAAGAGGTGTGTTTGTGTGGCCTTTCCTCTCTCGTTCTTGTTGGCAGCCTTTCAGACCGGCGGCATAACAATCATCACTTACAACAGCCGGTCTAGTGAGACTCCCTCTGTGTAACACACTCTCACCGTCTCTCTTTGTCAAACACACAAATAATCCCACACACAAACGTGAACATCACTTCCACTGGACCAAAAGTATTCTCTCTCTCCTCACTTTGGTTTCACCTCAGCTCACACTTGGGTTAAATCTGAAACATTAACAGTTTCAGTCATGTATTTAAGGTATTACCAGGAAGAATTTAAGGATGTAATTGCTT
>JAVQJZ010042845.1:0-11384 GCA_036025355.1 Leiopotherapon unicolor | reverse complement strand
TGAGTTTAATTAATTGTGTTATTGAAGATTAATTATGATGCTGATTGTTTTTTTCCTTCAAAATATTGATTCTCAGAGCTTTTAAATGTTTGTTTTGTCTGATCGATGCTGCAGGTCGTGATTCAGTTTTGCATAAAAGCTAATTAAGTTTAATTAATTGATATCTGAGAATGAGAAGCGTCGTAACGTCACCTTACGAGAGGAAACGAGGAGTTTCGCCGTCTTCGCGGATCAAACTCGGACTTCTGGAGGAAGAATATTATCATCTGAATTTCCTTTTTCCTAAAATATATTCTGTTCCCGCTCAGCGAAAGTGTCATTTTGACATAATTTACTGAGTGTCCTTTAAAAAAAAAAAGCTGAATTTGTTTCTGTTTTATGCCATCAATCATCCGGGGAAAGTAGGTGTCACTTTTCTTTTCTTTATTTATTTCCCCTCCTGCTCACATTTAGAGCGAAACACTTCAAAAACAGATGCCGTGTTTGTTATCGCTGCTTATATTATTTAGATTTCTCTCCCTCCTTTAAATCTCCAAGAAGTCATTTTTATTCATGAAGACGGAGGAAAGAATGCTTATTTTCTCATTAAAGCCTGCAGTGTGTGTTTCTCAATTACTCAACACATGAGTGACCAGCGGCTCTGATGGGCTCATCAGACAAAAAAAACACATCTTAGATTAACCCCCCCCCCCTCGCTCTGAACTGTGATTTGTTGAAGAACCCCCCCTTTTCTTTTCTCGTGTCTGGATGCTTAATTTGAACCTTGTTCCAAACCCTCATTTATCCAGAAAAAGCTCACAGAGCTCGACCCCCCCCCTCCGTTTTTCATCAGCGCCTTCATTGATATTCATGTGTTTCCTCGTGTTCACACCTGGGGGCCGCTCGGCGACGCCACGGGCCCGAATCATCGACAGCGAGCGAGGACGGCGCCTTGCTCAAGAGAACTTCAGCGTTTTCAAGATTTCTCCGCTAACGCCGCAAATAAAACGCAAAACGTGGCCCCCAAATTCACTGAATAAACATCCCGATGTGGTTGTTTACATACACGCTGCAATGCATTGTGGGAAAATAAGTCTTCTCTCTCGTTTCTAAGGCGACCAAACTGCCTCCAAAATGGCTCCAGGCGGCGACAGTTTTGTGGGATTTCGTTAAAAATGGATCAAACTGTATGATTCAACTTCAGTTGAAACGTTTTTGAGATTTTTAACTAGAAGTCAAACAAAAATGGTGATCTTTTCACTGTCTCCTTGATAAAATGAGATAATAAAAATACTTTTTCTGGAGATTTCTTGTTTTGTGGTCATGCAGGACTAAAAAAAAAAAACTTCACACAGTCTGAACCCAGAATATTCATTTATTCAATTACGATTTATTTAACGATACGACACCCAAATGAAGCAGAAACGATCCTTTTTATGAGGCATCATCCAGCGAACGTTTCCTTTTATTACCTGATAAACAAATTCAGAAATCACACCGACATCCGGCCTGGTGATAAATGAATCACCTGCGGGACGTCTTCATCGCGCCGCTGTGGTTTCCTTTTGATTCATGTGCAGTTTGTTCAGCCTGTTTTTATTTCCCAGACCAGTTTTATCACAAACTGGCGGGAATTAAAAATGAACCCTGGGTGGTAATAATAGTAATAATAATAAAAAATATAATATTAATACTGATAAATCTGCAGAAACGCGAGTGAGGTGGAGAACACTTTATGAAATTTGACTTTTTCCTCCATTTGAGAGCTCAGTCTGGACTCAGATCTCCATTTTTGGTGTCTAATGTGGAAGCTATTACTGTAATAACATTATAATTACACGTCATTACTCCACTAACCACGTTAGATTCAATTATAAGATACAGCGTGTACCGAAACATCAGGAGCAGCTGTTCTGACCGAAACACGCTTTTACATCCTGAAATGTCCTCAGACCTGCAGAGGAAGAAAAAAAAAAGGATTTTAATATAAAACAGAAAAATAAATCAGGATTGATGCAGTTGATTGATGTTTTCTCTCAAAGTGGTCGCGAGGTTTGTCACATCTGACTGTCAGACACTTAAATGAGGATGAATTCATTGTTTTCTTGGACGGAGAGTCGTGTTTCTATTTACATTTTGATTTGGGGTTGAATTAGTCTCATCCTGCCGTCCTGCTGCTCTCCACATTTAGGAATCTGCAGCTCCGTCTCTCGCAGTGTAAATAGGAAATACTTTCTTGGCAGCGTCGCTCTGAGACACAAAAAAATCTGTTTTCAGACCAGAGGAAGGTTTTTATTCAGGCGGCTCCTCCAAGAGTTAAAAATGTCCAGGAAATCCCACAATGCACTGCAGCGACATCGCTAAACAACAAAAACTCGCACGTGCGAAGCCTCGTTTTGTGAAGCCGGGACATAAAAAGGGGAAGTGACACCTGAATGTGACCACGCCCAAATCTGTGACATCACACCAGGTGTTTTACAGCCAGGGGTCAAAGGTCGGCCGGAGTAATTACCCTTTAATCTGTTAAAGCACACAGTGTGATCAGGTGGGAATCAGGAGTTAAACAGAGACGGTGAAACAATCAATAACCCGACTAATAATTCAGCACAACACTGATTTAACGCCGCCTGGATATGTAAATGATCTACAGGCGTGATTTAATCGTGTTCATCTCAGGAAGTCGGCGAGCGGAGGTGGTGAGAGTGTGTGAGAGTGTGTGTGTCTCTTTATTCCCAACAACGCGATGCTCTGATTAAAAGCTCATGTATGTTCATGATCGCTGGGTAGTTTAAATATTATTAATATTAAATATATAATAAAGTTCAAAGCCTCTAATGAAGCGAACTGATGTTTTATAAAAACGAAAGCAGCTCAGCTATAAAAATCTGCAGAAATCACTGAATCATTATTGTGTTAATGTCTCCACACATATTTATTATTATTTTTATTTTCTGTTAAGATTAAAAAATGGATGCAGAGTCAACAAGTGCAGACGAATCAGCTGTTTTTAAGTCGACTTACAGGCGTTTTAACTCTCAAACCGACGCATTTCTTTGATTATTGTGAGGCAGAAACAGATCGCGGCTGCTTTATTTACTTAAAATAAGAACAAATTTCTAATATTTTGACTTCTTCTACATAAAAATGTACAAAAATCAAACATAGTTATGAACTTACGGGTTGTTTTTTATTATGAAATGAGAAAATCTGCATGAAACACCCAAATTCAAACCAGCTATCATGCATTTTATTTTAAACCCTGATTTGTTTTTGTTTTTCTGCACAAAGAGGCATCAGTGCTTTTTTTTTTTTTTTTGGCAGACATTATTTCACGCTGCCCGTTCGCTCTGAACGAAGCTCGCCACCGCCGCAGCGAACGTGATACTCCCCGACGGAGGCTTCTTCATCTCTAATGAAAGAATGTGTTTCAGACGTTTACTCCTCGTACCTTTCTGCAGAGGAAGTTGTGAGGATTAATGAATGATATCAGGGGGGGCGGAAACCGACGCCGCGGCTCGATAATCGATCGCGTAACCTGATCGGACGTCAGGAGCTGCAGGACGGATAAAAAAAGATGAACGAAGACGAGAGCTGCCGGTTTGAATCCCGAGAAAAAACAATGAAAAGCAGCTTTTTAACGCAGGTGAAGATTATTAATCTCCATCTGCTCAAGTTCCCGCTCACATTTTATAAATGTGACTCTGCATTTTGGAGTTTTCGGACATCAAACTGCAGACTGAGGTTCAATTTCTCAGTTTGTCGACACGAAGCTCAGTCAGTGCAGCCGTTTGATTTAACCTGTTGAAGCGTCGCGACGGCAAACAGCCTGTTTGTGCTTTAATTTTATTCAGCAGATGTGTTTCTGTCATTTTTATCCAGAAACACAAAGCGCTGCTCTTCAGTGGAAATGTCATTTTACAAGGTTTCACTGTGAAACCAGAGGACACAAAGACGACTGTGGAGGCCTTCAGGTTTCTGCTCGTCGTGTAAATGTTTGACTTCTGCTCTCGGACGTTCGCTCACTTCAGACGATCATTAATCTCTAATTAGGCCAGATATTTTTGTAAAAACGAGCAACGTCTGTGCTCGCAAACAAACTTGAGAGACGTGACAGGCTGCCGGAGGAAGATAATTAGTTAATAATCCTCAATATGGAGGAGAGTGTGTTTTCTCTTCCTCTCGTGCAGCTGATGTGGAGTTGTTGCCGGAACGGGAGCCGGCTCTTTGTCCGAGCGGCGAGCTGTTTGAAAGCAGCGGGACGCGGTGTTTTTTCTTTTCCCAGCTTCCACCCTGCAGAGCGGTACAGTACGCAGGTCGCTGTACTGCCGGTATTTGTCACAGTGACCTCTTTCCCCCGTCTGCAGGGCCGCCGTCACAGAAATGTGAACAGACAGACTCCGAGTCGAGCCCCCGCCGCTCGTCACCGACATCCACATTAATATTTCACACCGAGCTCGAGAAAACGTGCGCGCGTCTGCACGGAGAGCAATTAAAAAACGCACCGTTTTTTCTCACTTTTCTTCAGAGCGGGACGCCGTCGGTAATGTCAATTAAAGGAAGTGAACTCTCTTCAAAATAAGAGAATAAGGAGGTCATTACCATCCATTAAAAGTCTTTTTTTCTTTCTCTTTTGTAAAGTGAAAATCTGCTTCACTCTCTAACGCACACAGACGAGCAGGAGCAGGAAATGTTTATCTTAAGAGAACTTTTTCTCACTTTCTCGTCTTTTCCTTTGTCGTCTTTGCGGCGTTTCTGCTTCATTAGACGGTGAATGTACACAGGAAGGATGAGACGGGAAGCCGAATGTAAACGTGGAAAAGAAACCGGCTCCAGCTTCCAAACCGTGACGCGTTTTTTTACCTTTCCTGCCTCTGTGCCGGCGTCGTGTGTCAGACAGCACACAGACACGAGGACGGATAAACTCGGGCAAACTGCGACCAAACTCGGGCTTGTTAGCGCTCCGCTCGGCTTTTCATGTGGCGGCAGGCTCCACGTTTTGGTGAAGTGTAGACAAGGCGTAAACCACGGGGACTATTTTTAGGCGGCGGCGGCACAAAGCTTGCGCCATCCTGCCATTTCTCCGCCTGACTCATCACCGACCACGACAGGAAATGAACTTCTGCCTTTCCTCCACCTCTCGCTGCAGCAGATGGTTTTCCAAATTCAGCAGCCACTCCTTGCTCTTTTACTAGCCAAATTAATTTGATGTAAATTTTTTTTTAAGTCAAGGGCGTGCAGACCTCCGAGTGGCTGGTTTCTTGCCAAAATGACAGAAGCACCAGTGAAGCAGATCTGCCAGATGTCACCAAACCGAACCAGTTTGGCTGGTGGAGACTTCGCTTCCTCCAACAGAAGTCGCTCATTTGCATTAAAAAACCAAATTAGTCCACCTTCAGCCGGACTTTGGCTGTTTTAATGTGGGTCAAACTGATCGATCATCATCCAATCATCAATATCAGCAAACAGTTTTGAGACGGAGCCATTATATCACGCAGGAGTTTGAACAATTAGACGAAAATAAGCAGCATTTGTTCTATTTAAGTCACATTTAAAGCAAAAATATGAATAAATTCCTGAATATTTGCTGATTTTCTTTACTGTACTTTTGAGTTTTGTTTATTTCTGGAAACACGAACACTGTGAAGACGTGAACTTTGACAGCTGCAATCAGCATTTTAATTATTTCATCGGCCCTGATATGAACTAATTAGTGATAAAACACGGAAATAATCTGAAGATTAAACGATGGAAAAAAACAATCTGATACAGAAACTTAATCAGTCACGACTGACAGTCAGTTTTAAAGTCAAACTCTCCCACTTTTAACTCTGTAAATGTGAATATTTGATTTATTTCTTCGTCTTATGATTGTAAAAAGCACATCTTTGGAGTTTGGTTCACTTAAATGACCAAATTTTAAGACGCCGACTCGACTTTAAGTGAAGAAATGTAGTTTTTTATAGTATTTTCTGACATAAATCAACAATAAAAATGATCAGTAGTAAGAATCAAGTGCTGATTGGGACACATTGTGCAGCTCAGATAAAATAAATCATGGATCGATAAGATGTTTTGTCCTGCAGTCGTCTCGAAGTCGACTTTTCCTCCTCGCTCAGAAACGACCTTCGCTCTTCGGTTTATCTGTAGAAGAACTTCACGTCCTCGTCTTCCTCCTCAATCATCCTCCCTTCTCCAGTTTCCTCCTTCGTCCTTCCTCTGCTCGCCTTTTCCGTCCTCGTATCTCTTCCTCAGCAGATTCATTCAGCGACGCCGCTTTGACCTTTGACCTTTTTCTTCAGGTTTTTGTTTGTGTTGAAAGCAGAAGCAGGCGACCGGTTTAAAAATGTTAAAAGTTTTTAGTCCTATTTGCTGAAACAGATGATCTGTGAAGGAAATCAGACTTCACCTGTCGCCTCTGAGGCCATTTGACAGGAAACCAGCACACCTGAATCACAGCAGCCAATCAGAGCAGAGAATCTGAATCAACGTTTACTTTTCAAAATAAGAGCACACAAGAGTAAATGTTTTCTCTTGTTGTTTCCTCAAAAGCACATCTGGACGTCAAAACTTACTAAAATGGAGGAACGTGTTTTTTCAGCAGGTTGATGTAAAAGAACAAACTCTTATGTGAAAAATGAGATTTGAGATAAACATTTGTAGAAAAGTCGATGAGCGCAGGAACCTTTGAAATATCAAACTTCCTCGTTATAACTGATGTTTTTTTACATTTTTCTCAACACTTTATCTTTGAGAATAACAAAGGTTCATTTTCAGCTTCTTGACCTTCGGTTTTATTAATTGTTGTTAATCAGAAATGTCAAAACAGAAAAGTTTAGTTTTTAAAAGAATCACTTTCTCATTTCACACTTAAACTCAGATTCAATAAATCTTTATTGACAGCGTTTACATCCTGATTATATCAAATCGTGTTATAATTGATTATTTATGTCATAATTGGCTGTTTTTAAGCTGTCAGATATCAGAAATTCGAGTCATTTTTCTTCCTTCTTTTGTATTTCGGGAGGTTGTGCTGCTCCTTGAGTCCCCCTTTGAACTACTTTACCCACAATGCCCCTCTTCCACGTGAGTCCTGCAGGTGTAAGAGGAATAACTGTGACCTGTCAATCATTGAAAAGTTTGGAAAATTAATAAAACTTCAAGATTGATCGAGAAAAGAAGAGAAGAGTAGTTTAATGTCGCTTCATGACCTTTAATCTGAAAGGACGTGACTCTAAATTCCTGTTTTCTTTTCTCCTGTGGCACTAATATCTACCTTTTTCCCCTCCGAGGCTTTTTCATGCATATTCCTGCCCCCCCGCCCTCCATCTTCACCTCCTCCTCCTCCTCCTCCTGCTCCTTCAGTTTCCCACAGTTCCCTGCTTCACCTATTGAACCCGGCCACCAGCTCAGGAATGGAGCAGGGGGAACGGCAGGAATGTGGCTCCGAGCGCCGAGCCAAAAAAACACAAAACAAGGAAGGCCGAGCTCGGAGGCTCCGCCCCCGCAGCCGAACCGGCCCTTCCCATTGGCCCGGCCGCCGTAGGCTGACCGCCGATCCCGCGTCCTCATTGGCTGCCTCCTCGTCTTCACTCCCCGCTGCTCTCCGGCCTATCAGAGCGCCTCTCACGCTGCTAAACTGTGTGTGTGTGTGTGTGTGTGTGTGTGTGTGTGTGTGTGTGTGTGTGTGTGTGTGTGTCATCATTTCTGATCCTTCCCGACAGCACCGTCTTGAGTCTTGCCCGGTTTCACCAACAACACTGTGGGATAATTATCCTGCAGCTCAGGATCCATATTAGCTCCACACACACACACACACACACACTCACACACACATGCATCAGTGCTGCAGCATTACCACCATCATAAAAAACTACAAAATAAAAGCTTTAAAGTGCACCAACAGGAAGCATTGTGTCGCTTTGTGCAGCGCGGCATCAGATCCAGGACGAATGTGCGGCGACAGGCCAAGTTTCTGCGGCGCTATTCTTAGGCCGCTTCATCCTACAGGGGAGAACGATAAAGATAAAGTCGGGTCAGTCGGCTGTGTCATCTGGGACGCCGGCTGCTTTTTAATGCCACAATGCAGAGAGACTCTGGGACAAAAAGCTGCAAGTAAACACGAGGAGGAGAAGGAGGTCAAAGGTCGCAGCGTGCTGTGCGACGTCGTTTCTGCTTCAAACTGTGAAAGTGATAATAGTTTATCGATGCGTCGCAGGCAGGTTGTTTGCAGCAGAGTGAAGCTCGCCGGAGGATCTGAGAGCTTTGATCAGATTCAGATGGTCCAGAGCCGTCGTAATGAAAACCACCCGCGACGGAGAGAGGAAAAAATACCACTTCCCCTTTATTTAAGCAGCCTGTACGTGCAGTTTACACTTCAGCTGATCAGGCGTAAAGATGTCAATAATCCAGCAAGTTTTCATCGCATTTAGCAGAAGTTTGTTTACGTCGTCGAATCAGTGGATAGAAAGAAAATAAAGATTTCTGCTGTTTTAGCGACGTCAGATTGCTGAATCGTTCTTTGTCGAACTTTTCCGTTGGCGTCGCCACGAAGCTGAAATCTCACGTCAGAGCTTCACGTTGTTTTTTACGCTGCACATTTTCAGACGCCGCCGTCGTTGGTTCACGTGAAAAGTGACAGAAACGGTCCGACAGTGACCTTCAGTCCGATGACGGGAAGTCGATAAAAACATGTTAAAAGTCGAGTTTGGTCGTTTCTGTCGTTTCGCTGTGACCTTTTAAAATGAACTTTTGCAACCTGTCGTCTGTTTTTTCTTCAGATTGAGTCGGGGCCATTTAACTTCAGTGACAACAAATTAGAGGAACATTTGAGGAACCAGCTTCCTGTTTCGTGTTTTAATCGGCTCGTGATGCTTCAGGTTTGAGGCGTCTGTCGTCTTTTTACGTCCTGAAGAGTGAAAGAGTTTGTTCTGAGCCGTTTCCTCGCGTCTCTTCTCGATATTTGTCTTAAATGTTGGTTGTAAAAGTGAAACACGTTTCTGTTTCCTGCTCGAGCGGCACGCTGCTTTGATTTCAAACCGGCTGCTGCTTTTTATTTCGGGTGAATTTCCATTTCGATCTTTATTGACTGCAGAGAAAAAGATCCACCTTCTGTCCTCCCCCTCTTTTTTTTTTCCTCCTCCCATCTTCAGATGTGGATCTTCGTATAAAAACGACACTTTGGAGGCTTGGTGTGTTTTATCTTATTAATTTCTCGATTAATGTGACGATTAAACGGTGTGAAAACATTACACACTGTGTTTAAACAGCGTTATTTGCCTTCCTTTCTGCACGAGGAGGCGTGTTTTTACAGCACGTTCATTAGCGGTATTTATTTTACTGATGTCATCCGGAGAAACAAACTGTTGGGGAGAAGTCGTCGGACCTGAACGAGGTCGAAGCTTCAGCCTGAAGGTTTTTTAAAAATTTCATTTTATTTTGGCGGGGGAGAGGTATTTGGTTGGCTCCTCCACTCATCTGCATCTTATTTGAATTTCCTGCTTGCATAATTCCTCGGTTAATGGGGAACTGCTCTGCACCGCCACAGCTGTTTTGCCTTTCCTGCCTGGCAAGAACGCCCGCTCACACAGCGAGAGGGCGAGGGAGGGGGAGCAGAAATGTTTAAAAAGGAGGAAAAAAAAAAAATCTGCAAGTCATGTGGTGCAAAAATACAGTACAAACAACGTGTGATCCCCCCGAGGACGGAGGGAGAGGAGCGGAGTCAAACACCCCCCCGCCTCCCCCTCCGCCTGAGCCACACTGAGCATGTGCAGTGAAAGTGACGAGCCTCCTCCTCCTCTTCCTCCTCTGCCATACTTGTCCTGTAATTGGTTGGTAACAGGCTTCAGCGGCGCCACATTTGCACCGGGCGGACTTCAGCCAGCCGCATTAATCTGTTTTTTTACCCTGTTAGAGGCAGTTTGTTCGCTCATTAGGAAAAAAAAAAAACAAAAACAAATGGAGTTTGAACCCTTCATCCCTCAGACGCTTAAGAAAAACAAAAAAGTGGTGAAACCTGCGGGACTTTGGCGCGTTTGTCCCGAACGCCCGGTTTAATAAAGACGTGAATAATCAGCATTTTAACCCCTCAGAGACTCAGAGTGAATTTAATTTTCTCCACCTGACTTTGACCTTTTTAAAAATGTTTATTTTTACTCTTCATGTTCGACATCGTGCAGTTTTTGTAGATTTGTTTGGTTTGTCCGTCTCTTCTCACCGAGGTTTTTACATTTCGCAGATCATTTTTGATGCTTTGATGTGGAGGAACTGATCGACTGTCAATAAGTCGATCAACAAAATCTCTCATCATTTTGAGTCGTTTGTTAGCAAAAATAAACCCCCCTGAAAAAGCTTTAGCTTCTCAAATGTGGTGAAATCTGTATATTTTTGTCTTTTGGACGTCTGCTCGGCCTGAAAGCTGTGATTAATATTTCTTTTTTATTTCTGACTAAACGTTGAATACATTATTCAACAATGACATCACAAAATTCATTGATAATTATAAATAATTACGAGATAAACGGACTTTAATTCACTTCAGTTGTTGAGAGCAGAGGCCTGAAACTGTCGTCTGATCGCAGCTTGATTTAGAAAAGTGCAACGATCGCAGGCCAACGATGGCGAAACATCAAACCTGATTTTTATTGATCACTCGGGGCTGCAGAAACGTTGAGAAATATCCTTTTTTTTTCTTTTTTTTAAAGCAGCTGAAGAAAAACGACTTCAACATGTGATCCATCGTCACTGCAGGAATATTGATTATTGATGATTTAAATCAGCTGAAACGACCTTGTGTTGCTCTGATCTGCAGCCTCGGTAAACAAACCTCGCAGGAAGTCGGTGTTTTACAGAAAGTGTGATGTGAGGGTTCATTTTAAAGACCTCTCAGTTTTTTTTCTAACAGCAGTCGTATTTTGGCCCTTTGATTTGGCTCGTTTTTCAACACGGTCAGCAGTTGGAGCTTCGTCGATGGCGGCGGCGGTGATTGTGGCACTTTAAAAACTCTTAGCGCCTGATTGCTGCAATTTGCATCAAAAAATCGAGCTCCTTCGTCTGAGTCACCGCCGAATGTGAACACACCGACATGATACGCCTGTTTTTCTGCAGCGGTTTGAACAAACTCATAAAGCGACGCAGAAAAACTCCCCCAGGCCCGACGACCTGCACACATTTCAAAGTTTTATGCTGCAGAAAGTGAAAATAAAGCTACATTTTTTGCTGCTTTTAAAAACTCAAATTCAAATTAAAAGCCCTTAAATGTTTAATTATTATCACAGATTTCAAAATAAAAGCTCTGTTCATGAATTCATAATGAAAGAACTTTTCTTTTGTTATTAACTAAAGAATTAAAGTTGATCTCATTTTAAAGGAAATCTCATTCAGAAGTGTGTGTGTGTGTGTGTGTGTGT
>JAVQJZ010042776.1:0-12532 GCA_036025355.1 Leiopotherapon unicolor | reverse complement strand
CATCTTCATCGTTCACTAAGAAAACAACGCTTGAATACTTATTTCTATATTTCTATTTCTATTATAACCGTAACAAAGATTTCGTATCATATCTTTGTTCATCAGAAAGCTGCAGGATGACGTATTTTTGTAGGCAAACCTGAAAGTTAGCATCGTCCTGGTTCCCTCTTTAAAAAGTCTGTCTGCATTGGATTTTGGATTATTGCAGAAAATAAGCTGCAAGTTTTTGACCATCACACGTTTTTGTTCAGCATTATAATCTTTGCAAATGATGCATAAATTTGCAAAAAATAAAAAGCTAACGTTAGCATGTAAACGAACTACATTCGACATCACTGCGAGTTCAGAGCTGCAAAGGCAAACTAGTGGCCATTTTCAGCGTGATGATGTGAAAAGATGACGTGAGTGAGACATTTATTTAGGTGTTTTGTGTTGCAGAACAGGAAGTGAGATTATCTACCATATAGCTGTAAAAAAGAAAAAAAAAACATTGAGACCACGAGATGAGGGAAAAGGAAGTGCAAATTATTATTTCCGTGTTTTAGGTCTCGTTCCTGCAGCTTTCTGGATATTTTCACATTTGTTTCACCTTTAATTTAATCAAAAGACTATATTTATTCACTAATTTGAGTTGTTGTCCCATTCTTAGCACTATCACATTATCTGGAGTATAGTTGACAAAAAAAGAGAGCTTTTACATCCTGATGTTGAAAAGCACAATTATATTTCCCAGTTGCCAGAAAAAACATTTTTGTTCACTGTGCTTACATTTGAATGATTTTAAAGGTCGACTTTTAGGGGAAGTTGTTTGGTTATTACCCAGCATGGCATTTGGTTTTAGTTATTTTTAGTGGAGAGTGGAGAAAAAGCATCCACAGCAGCTTCTTTAGTTCAGTCCAGCATCACCTTTTTTTTCACTTTCATCGTTATTTTTCAATATAAAATTTGTTTTGGTTTTTGTGGCGAGGACTCGTATCATGAACTGCGATGGAAAGTCCCGATCTGTCACGGAGGACGATAAATGAAGCGGTAAACGGAGCGTGCGGCGGCCTTCAGTCGTCCTCCTCGTCGCTGTCTCTCATGCTGATGCCCTGCAGGCCGTCGCCCGCCTTCACGGCCGCCGTGGCTTCCTCCACCGTCAGCCGGTTGTAGATGGTCTCGTAGCTCTTGTTGTTCAGCGTGCCGTCCAGGACGCCCTGCAACCTGAAGTCGCGGTAGGTCTTCTGTTGATGGGAGGGATGGAGATAGGTAAAAGGAGAGAGGGAGAGGGAGGGGAGGGGAAAACAGAGAGCATCTTAGGAATGCAGCGAGCGAGAGGAGGCGGCTGCCGTTCGGACAAAAGCGGGAAGATTGAGGCTCAAGGACGAGTCTTTTATGCGGCGGGCTGGGAAAGCAGACGGAGGGAACTGAGGGGTTTTTACCTTCAGTCAGAAGCCATTATAATTCCTTTTCTCGCTGCTTTCAAGTTAAACTCGCACGTCTCTGTACATTAGCAAACTATGAAAAGACAAAGGCGGCGAGCAGCACAGTTGAGCAGTTTTTCTCTTTCGTGTCTCGCCGCCTCTTCACAGCGCTGCTGCTTCTGCTTTCAAGGACACCAATTTCTCTTTACTTTTTTTCTCCTCTTCCTCCAGAGTCATTTTTGTTTTTGTGTTTTTACATGAATACAGCAGAATTTAGGACTTTTTTTTTAAAAGCCGGTCTCAGTCTCGCTCCGCCGCTCTTTTCAAAACAGCAAAGAAAAAAATAAAAAAGAGCCTTTGAATCTTGTTGGTAAACTGTGCTGTTTTTAGACATGCAGATCTCAATAAAATCTGTTTTATACATAATCTAATCTTTTCTGACCTTCACAATCTTGATGAGTGTTTTCAGCTGGTACATGTGGAGCTGCAGGTCCAGTCTGTCCGTCAGCCAAACACACACCGCCTTCATGGAGCCGGTGTACCATTGCTGTAACAAACAGAGAAACACAAAGACAGAAAATAAATAAATATAAAGACCCAAACATCAGTAACAGCTTGTAAAGCCACTTCCTGCTTCCTGACTTGTGTTTCGTGATGCTTTGGAGACGTCGCTGCGTTCAGATATCTCTCTTAACTTGATGAAAGATAAAACAGATGGAAAAAGCTGTGAAATTAAAATACCAAGTCGAAACAAAAACGCAATATTTAAAAACACAGTGACTGCAGAAGATGAAATAATCTGCAAAATCCACAATGGAAGACGTGAAATTATCCACAGAGATTATGAAGTCACTTTCTGGTTGGTACTTGTGGAGAAAAGTTGGTTTGGCTTTGCTTTCTGCCGATGGGAGAGAAACAAATAATTCATTAAAAAGGTCAGGTTTTTAATAAATGTCCTCTTTAAAGCACCAGAAAGCAAGAGGAAAACATGGCCTCCTGAACCAGTAAAACATCTGTACGAACGGGAACATTCATTTTCAGAAAGCAGCTACATTCATGCTCCACCTTCACCGGTTTTCTTTTCATATCCTCAAAAAGGACATAAACAAAACGACATTATGTAAATGCCGTTAAAGCCGCTCTCCTTGCAAGGACGGTTTGCAGCAGTCGTTCCTGTTTTTTAAGAAGTCAGATGATTCGCCGTTTGCTTCCCGTCGGTTTCTGAGACGCCTCGCTTCAGTCACGGCGACGACGTGAGGTCAAAGGATGCGCGGCATCGAAACGGCAAAAACTCAGAGGGTAAAATGTTTACTTATTCAAAAGCTGCAATTTAGTGGAAAACGCCTGAATGCTGCGTGTCAAGGGAAGAGTTCACGGCTCGGCTTCCACCTCCAAAGGAGGAGAAAAAGAAAAGAAAAGGAGAAGAAGAAAATCCGTCTTTGTGATTTTCATTAAACGCTCTTCCTTCGCAGCCTCCTCCACCAGGCCACAGCTGCAGGGAAATCAGACGCACCTTTTCTCACCTGAGCAGCGATCTTCACTTACAGCAGCTTTCAACGAGCTGCTGGTAAAATGCACACATCAGGTGGCTTCATTCAGCCACCAGTCGAACAGGAATGCTCGGGGAAAATTGCTCTGACACCGTAATGACCCGTAATATTCAGATCTGTTTAAGAGCCGCCGGCAGACTTAATTTCGAGCTACAAGAACTGTAATTACCTTCCAATTTAAGAGAGAAAAAACAGTCCAAAGGTTATTTCATGCACTTGACAAAAGGCAAAACACGTCGGCGATCATTCGGGGGTTACGCAAATATTTGATTCCATCTTTTGTGGGAGCGACCTCTGACCTCCTTCACACTGACTCCTTGTAATTATGTCAAAGTAATGAAGCAGTTTTTTCACCCAGTCTTACAGTCTCACAATCGCGTCTGCGGATTTTTAAATTTCTTTTCCGTCCACAGAGAGTGCATTCGCTCCGTGGAAGTCACACCTCGTGATCTGAAAGTCACCGCGCGCCTTCGAGTGCTTTTGGTTGTCGATGATATTAATGATGGTATTTAAAAAAACTTTGTCCTCAAAGTTTTCATTGATTGAAAAATCATGTCAAAGTGCATTATACATTTTTTCATGATTGAAAAGGAAGGACAGAAAGGTGATTGGATATCTGGAGCTTCGTTAAGACTGAGTGGGCGGGTTTGTGTTTGATTGGCAGCTGAGACGTGATATAAAAAAGCTTGTTGATGAACAAACGTTTTTTTGTGGTGTTGACTGAACTAAACGCTGATTTTTTTCATCTCTTTTATAAGAATTCATAAGAATGGATCAAAATGGATATTTTCCCTCTTCATTTAAAAGAAATCCTTCCACATAACCTGCATTTTACAAACATTTTCCTTCAGTGTGGGAAAAACAATTCAGGTCAGCAGGCGCCAAAAAAGAGTCCGTCAACGACACATTGAATACCGGAGACGAATATTTAGAGCAGGTGTGGTGAGATTATTTTTCCTTTGGCAGTATGAACAGAGATTAGCTGATAATCTGACATTGTTGTCATTTCAGGTGCAGGCTCATTTCTAAAAACAGTTTTACAGGTTGACACTGAAAATAAAGTTTCTGAACATCTTCACGGTGGACGGAGTTTTTAAAAAGCTCAGATTTACGTGATTTTCAGTTTACGTGTGGACGAAAGGCTGAACCGGGTAGAAAAAGCTAACTCGTACATGTGGACTAAACTAATGCAAAACTTATTTTCTAAAATGTTATGAACTCTTATGAACATCTGAAAGACGAAGACGGTCGATGTGGATCGAAACAGGACGGTTGTTTCACCTGAAGATGCAGTTTTGCATCACGTTATTTGCAAATTTAAGCGCTGGTGTGTTTCTGCAGCTCGAGTCGATTTGTCCTCTGTCAGTCTTGGTAGCTTGTAGTTTAAACACACTGCAAGAAATGCACATTTCCACTCTTACTTACATTTTACATTTTATTTGATGAGGTGCATGATTATATTAGTTGTTTGCACACAGGTTTAATAAAGTCTTCTTTTGTTCGTGTTTTTATGTATTTCTTTCCTTTGAATAGTGAATTTGATGTGCTGTGTGATTGAGGACATTTTTATCATCTCTCTCATCCCCCTCCATCATTTCCTCATCACTAAATATTTTTACTCCGGCGTTTGAGCCGTATGCTAATCAGCTGCGAGTTAACAGATGCTGGAGGATGTCGAAATGACTGGATTTGCCACTCCTGTGATGATTTCTCCTGATTTCCTCCTCTCTCCTCCCCCCTCGTCTCTCTTTCTCTTCACCCACTCAGTCAAACATTTATTTGAGATGAGTTTCCACAGAGCTGCTAATCAGCTGCCTGCTGGTCGCCTCGCCAGCCGCGTTAACCGTCGTGGAAATTGAGTACGAAGAAGCTCCTTAATTGAGCTGATTAGAGGACGAGAGTGAAAACAGATGGAGGGAATATCTGAGGGAGGAGGGAGGGCGGGCGGCCTGCATTAGTCCTGTCAGAAACCATATCTATGTGACGAACGTGCTCCGTGTCACAGTAATCATCTATTTAAACATTTGACACATATTCTGCTTTTGGCACAAAGAAAAATAGTCATTTAGTTCAAACTGAAAGCAAACGTAAGCGTAAAGGTCCTTAAATCTTATTTTATTCCATAAAAAAAGATGGAGATGATGATGAAGATGCTGGATTTCATTTGAAGAAATTTCCTGAATGTAAATAACAATGCAACAGTAAAAAAAAAAAATGTTATGTCATTAAAACTGAAAGAAAGTATTTTGTCCTTGAATATTTTCTGTCCAAATGCTTCTTTTTTGTGTTATTTTATTTGATTTAAAACAAAAAATTATCTCCTGAAAGCTGAAATCGCAGATTAAATGACTCAAGAGATGCACATATTTTTTGTTTTTTTACTGGATGCTGGTCCGTCCTCGTCACCTGCTTCATCAAGGTGATTTGGCTCCTAATGTGAAGAGGACGCAGCTCAGTGTGTGTGTGTGTGTGTGTGTGTGTGTGTGTGGGCATGTATTACACTCCTCATCCACACAAAGACGCTCCCCGGTGAGCACTTGTAGACAAATAGACAGACGGGCACATGTGAGCATGCACACGCAGGAAAAAAAATGCTTCACATCTTTGTCGCTCTTTATTTCATCTTTATATCCGCCGGCGTCGACAAACCTTAAAGAAAAAAAGGCGCCTTAAATGAATTTGACTCGCTCAGACGCATGTAAACAAGACAATTGCATACCCATAATGCTCCTGGTGGGAGGCCTGATGCTGCTGTACGAACACGGGTTACTTTCTTTGTTACACACAAACTGTATGTGTGTGTGTCAGGTTGGTGTGTGTGTGTGATGCATGTTGGAGGGCCGAGTGGAGACACTTTGAGGCCCCACCATCACCTCCTCCTCGGTGCATGACTGGGTGCTTCTGAGCTCCATTAGACTCATTCTCCTCGACCGCCCCCCCTCCGCCCAACACACACACACACACACACTTTTCAAACACACACACACAGATCAACACGGCGAAGCTCGAGTCTCAGCCACAATAGTCTGAACCCTCAGAGGAGGCGACGGGTGGCAGAAATCCATCGCTCGGCTCCGTGCTGCTAATGTGCGCGAAGGTCTGAGCCGCCATGTCCGCCGCATTGACTCACGGCGCCGAGCCGAGGCGTGTTTGGCAACTCGGCGCTAAAATATTCTTGGAAAATCTGAATCCTGTAGGGGGGCGGTCTGTGAAGACAAACGTGGGATGGAGGGACGGATAGGTGGAGGTGTGGAGGGGGGTGTTTGCAGCTCCCGCCGAGCGAGCCGACAGCTCTCCGTGCTTCCTAAGTGATAAACAGGTCAACAGAAGCAGTCGGTGTTTTCAGCCTCAGAGCGACACGCTGCTGCTCTGAAAGTGGAGAATCACAGCGACAGTGTAAACACCTGACGGAGAGCCGCCGAGGCTTTTATTAGATTTATGTGCTTTCGTACAAGCGTTTACGGCGCGTCAGATACGAATAACTTTATTATCAAATTTTCATGCAAAGAGCATTTTCTGACGTGCAAATAACAGAACCTGAGTGGAGATTTGATAAGAAAGTTTCGAGAAGTTTTTGTGATTGGCTGCTGCTGCATTGATAAAAAGTAAATGAAAAAACAAAAGTGACTTGAATGTCTCTAATCTGTGTGGAGCGGACAGACTTTCCTCACATTAATGACATGAAACGAACACCGACGCCACCCGAGGTTCGACCGCAGCTCTTTTCACGGCCTCGTCTCATTGAAATAATTCAGATTTCAGGTGAAGACCTCTGTGTTCACCTGCAGCAGGTAGACTTCATGAGCTGAGTCAAGATGAAGTTATTGAGTCATAATTCACACCAACAGGAGACGGTGCTGTTCGGCGGTGGCAACATTTCCAGATGGATAAAAAATAAAGACTTTTTTGTTCCGTTTGTCTCGTGGTGGTTTTGTCTGATGGGCTCGTGTTGTGAAGCCGCCCGGAGGATCGACTGACGGTTCAGGTTTACAAAGTCTCCCGCTCTTATTCACCTCGTTTCAGTTTTCTTTTCTGTTTCAAAAAAGCGTCTCTAAATTTTTCACCAGCGGGTCGTGTCTCTGCAAACATTCAGATCCTCAAAGTTTCTGCGTCGTTCTCGCTGATGTTTGTTTTTCACAATATGTTTTTGCTCTCGGTGTCTCAAAAAGTCCAATCACAAACTTCTTCAGTCCAACACACTGTGAGATAATCAAATAATCACAACACTGATGCTTCTGGAAAACAAAGAGAGGAAGTACTTTGGTTTGCTAGAAAATAAAGGAGTGTATGTTTGTCTTCTTTGTTTGAAATAAAACAGCTGTTTTGTCGAAGTCGAGAAACTTTTAATTGTTCAGCCTCGTTGGACTGCCGACTTTTCGTTCACATTCACAGTCACTTTAACACTTTAATATTTGAATACAGGACAAAAGCTGAAAACGTGATGACTGTCAGGCGAGTTCTGGTCTGTTTTTCAGTGTTTTCTCAGCGACATTTATTCGTGCTGGATTTCTGAATCACACAAATGGATTTGTGTCTTTATGTTCAGAAGTTATGACCACTGAGAGTTTTTCTTATATTTCCTTACTTTCATCCCAATGCAATGTCCTGTTTTTGATTTGTGAAGCCACTCAAACTATGTTACTCAAAATCAAATAAACCTTATTTACCTCTTCAGTAAAGTGATGTTTTGTATAGTTGGTAGTTTGTGAAATGTGGAGCGATCCGTTTGTTTTATATCGTTTTTTAAATTATTTCTTAAATCTTGTGGGTCTGAAATAAAGTTGTGGCGGCAAAAATATTACCGAACATTTCTCACTGCCAACTTGTCAAAAAATGGATATGTGGTCATGCACGTTGAAAAATTATGTTCAAGGTTAAACTAGTGCTTTTTAAAAAGTCACACCAAGCGAGTCTAAACCAAGACGGAGTCATCACGCTGTGCAATCAATATTTACTTCATAATGTTGAGTTAAAGCAAAAAATGTGCCTATTATCACTTTAAAAACCCGTTTTGTACCCTTGATGATCGTTTTCCAGCAGCATTTAACCAGGAATGTGAATCTATCCAAACACCAATGAAAATGCTGAGGTTTATTGATTTATTGATCGAAAGCCGACTTGATGTGACGTTTGGCAGTTTGGTTTTGTGGACATTAATTTCTCCTTTATTACTGGCAAAAATGACAAAAATGTAAAAATAAAAAGTCGTGGGCACTCACGTCAAACACCTTCTCGATGTACAGCTCGTCGTTGACTCGGTCCCGCAGGATGTCCTGGTTCTGACGCACGAAGGTGATGTAGGTGTCGGCGAGATCCATCCCTGGTTTCTGCAGGAGGAGGAGAGAGGGGGGACACACAAACAGGCCTGAGGGGGGAGAATATGGAGACCAGTCACAGCGAGCGGCTTTTCAGGGCAGCCTGGAGTTGAAAATGTAAAGATGGCCGCTTAACGGTGCGCACGGTGACCTCAGCAAACCACAGTGAGATGGAAAAGCCCCGCCCCAAAATAAAAACAGCGATGGACGCGCCAAAGTCCTGAACTCGCTTAATTTAACGTGTTTCTGCAAGTGTGCAGCCTCATCAAGGGTTTCTTTCATCCGCCTCTCAAAAGTCAACAACAATCAGAGATTCGTGGTCGGCGTTAAATCAGCGACACTTTCGAGTGTTTCGACCTCCATTATTGTCCTTCTTCTCATGAAAAAAAAACCCCTTATATTAATATGAAATGTGAGAACCCCCCTGGTTTTGTGGACGTCACAACAAAGCAGATTTTTTGAGGTTATACTCGTCAAACGCCACACGAGCAGGCGGGGCAGCTGCACACGACGAACAGACGCTTCAGTCAAACATTAAACATCCAAGACGTCTCGATTTAATGTGTTTTTAATCGATGAACATGTAAAAGTTTGCACTGACCGAACCAAAGCAAATCCAGCCCTTTGACAATGAGAGTGCTTGTTTATTTTCTCGCTATATTGACGAGCAGCTGATCTCAATCTGCTCTGATCTGAAGCTCTGATACGAAGAGGTGAAAATAAACACTCAGCCGAAACACCTCAGGAGACTTTTAAAAAGGAGACGGCAGTGACGAGGACAGATTTTAATAACTTTAACTGATGCTAACTTCCTCCGCGCGGCTGTATCCTCGTCATCAAAAAGTCATTTTCTTTCTTTGGAGTTCTTCAAGGTTAATTAAAACGATCCTCAGCTGATCCTCTTTACTTTTTTTGCACAAACTATTGATCAAATTCTGAAGAAAAAAGTTTTTGTGGCTTTACAGACCTGCAAGAACAATGACTAATAAAACTATCTCTCTTTCCTTTTGTTTCATTTCCTTTTTCAGTTAAAGTTCAGTTTTTTGACTAATCCTCGTTCTTGTTTTCATTCCAGTCGACAAGGACATTTTCTAACTAAGAATTTAACTTCCTAAAACTTAAAGAGACGTTAAATATTTGATCTTGTCCTCTTGTATGTCAGAAAGTGGAGAACTTGTCGGATGGCTTATTTAACTCGCTCTTTTGTCTTCATATAAATGCTTCAGTCTTTTTTTATGTAGACACACAAGAGAACTACAATCAGTGTTTTAAAGTTTACGCTGTCGTTCATGTGTGAATAATTCATCCTGTCTCTTCTCTCTATAATTTGCACACTTTAAACACCAATTTCACTCTAAAAACCTCCTTTGAAAAAACACATTAGTGATATTTTATAATCATTAAAATAAATATCTTTAGCTCAGAATAAATTACGTGACGTGATGATGTATAAAAGTGTTTTTCCCTGCAGACACATTCATGCCTCTGTTAATGTTTCACGCCGGTTTCAGCATCACCTGCTGCTTCTTGAGCGAAAAGGAGAAAAATAATCATCCTCCTTCTCCGTGCAGCGAGAAACGCGGAGCTGTTTGGTCGGAGGAAACGCTCGCCGCCGTGGTTTGTTTGGCGGGGAGAGGCCAGAGGCAGGAGAAGTGGGTAAAGCCTGCTCATTCACACTCCCTGTTGTCAGGGGAGATTACAACTGTAATGCTTATTGTAATTGCTTTGACATCTTTCACACCCGTTTTCTCTGAGCCGGCATGTGTCGGCCCCGGGGGGGTTGTTGTTCTGCTACAGCGCCGCTGAGCACGGCACGCCGCGTCCCCCGTGGAAAAACAAGGAAATGGAGTCTCGAGAAAAACCCAGAAACCTTTTGGCTTCACTTAAAGGCAAAAAGGCAGGTCGGAGAGAGATTTTAAATGTGGGATCGGGAACTTTTGCTGATCAGAGAAACACAAACATGCTAATTTTGGATCGAAGGCTTAAATTTGATTTTCACGAGCAAAGAGGCAGCGGTGGGAAAGTTTAGCAGCCAAACCCCGAAACTCAACGCCGCTTCACAACAACGGATGTCAAATCTTATTTTTTCTGACAAAGATATGTGATATAATACAGAAGGTGCAAATAAAAAAACCCTTTCAGCTCAAACCTTTCCACTGTTTGATGTAACGTTTGTTTTTTATGGTCCATGCTGAAATAATTAGCTGATTCATCATTTAACTGATCGGCAGCTTGCAGCTTCTCCAGTTTCAGGACCTCCTGCTTTAGTGTTATTTTGATAAAGAAGATTAAGACAACTCCTCCGATATTTGTAAGTGGAACGTTTTCTGATAAAAACAGTGTCAGCAGACGCCTCCGACAGCGAGCGACAGAGTGAGATCAGTCAGAGACGCTCGGCTGTAATTCAGACGGACCGCTGGACAGACACCAGGGGTTAAAGTGGGGTCACATGGCTTCGAGGGGATAAGGAGTGTGTGTGTGTGTGTGTGTGTGTGTGTGTGTGTGTGTGAAGAGGAGAGGTCATGTTGAACCGCAGAGAGGAGGAGGGTCACAGCCGGTGATTGACAGGCCTGTCAGGAAGCCCGTCATCCTCCGGAGCGAGCGGAGAGGTGGAAGTGTTTCAGATCAAATGATGATCAGAAATCTCGGCTGTATGAAGCTGAAACGTCTCACCGGGTGTGTGACCGCTGTCGTCTCTGACACATCACATCCACGTTAGTGCACACACGTCTCAAAACCGCGTTTACACGTCAGCTTCGTCTTCATCCTTTCAAGAAAGTTTTCCAGGAAAGTTGCACCTGATCGACATCAGCGTCTTGTTCTGTCTCTCTTTGAAAATAATTGAAAAATGTGACACTTCTTGTGAGTTTTCTCCAAATTTAAAAGTCAAAAGACGAATTGTCGATTAAATATTTGATGCTTTCCTCTTGCTGAGCAGGTCCAAACGTTGTTTTCACACCAGAAACAAACGGAGCCGGTTCAGTGATCTGAACTGAGAACGCATCTTTTTATCGGTTTGGTCCCGATCGTGGTCCAGAGTAAGTCTCACACCTGTAAATTGTCTCTCAAAGGCCTCTCAGGAGTCCACTGGACTCTGGTAAACATCCTCTCTGAACAACAAGCCGACGTGACCAACTGGGAACAATAATGGAGTCTTAAAACGTGGCCTGTGTTGATTTTATCCCCACGATCCCACCGTCATGGACGAAATGGCTCTCAGAAGACCTCGTGGGGCCTGGATTTTACTGGATTTGTCCGCCGGCCTCCCAAAGCGCCCGATTCATTTCATCAGCAGCGAGTGAAGATCATCATTAGCTGACTTTCAGCTCGGCCCGATCACGGCTCCTTTCCCACGAGACAGATGAGATTTTACATTCCTAGAGTTTTTCTTTGTTTTTGGTCAGCAGGATATATCTTTAAATCTTTATTCATTTTACTTGCTTTTCTTTCAGCATATTCTGAGCATAGCTGAGAGAGTTTCTTTGTCATGTATTTATCGTGCACGTGACAAAGTTTTGAATCTTGAATCAGATCAGCTGGTTGTCTTTAAATTCAGGCGATATAAAAACAGATAGCTGCTGTTTGTGCATGTGGACTGGGGTTATATTAATACTTTAGATCCATATTTTATTTTATTACTTTAGTTTATTATCCCCGTGACCCTGAGTGCAGGATACAGCGGGTTAGAAAATGGATGGATGGATAGTTTATTATCCGTTTTTGTTTGTGTGTTTTTTCCTGCCTAAGATGCAGGACATGAAAGTCTGACTTGAAAAGTCGCCATGATGAATTTATCACCGATCGTCAGTTTCAGATCTCCAGCAGCACTTTCATATGTACAATTGTGCTTTTTAATTTATTATTGTCAACGTACTGTTGATTGTGCTGCAGTTATAACAAGACAATTTCCTTCACTGGATCAATAGTCTGTCTGTCATGTGCTGCAAAGGCTTGGAGGGGCAAAACTAAAAGAATAAGAGCAAGTTTAAAAAATGTTTGTGTGAGAGTGTTCGAGGGTCAAAGTGAGACAAAAATCTGCCCGACAACGCTCATGACTGTGTGTGTGAGCGTGTGTGTGTGTGTGTTTGGGTCACTGGCAACATATTACCGCCCTTGTTGTCACTTGAGACATCAGTTGGGGGGGGGGGGGGGGGGGGGGGGGGGGGGGGGGGGGGGGGGGGGGCGGTGGGGGGGGGGGGGGGGGGGGGGGGGGGGGGGGGGGGGGGGGGGGGGGGGGGGGGGGGGGGGGGGGGGGGGGGGGGGG
>JAVQJZ010042766.1:0-18999 GCA_036025355.1 Leiopotherapon unicolor | reverse complement strand
TCTCCCATAAACAGAGGAAGCTCCTAAATGTAAACTGGTGCAGTCTCGGGAAGCTTATAGAGAAGCTGTATGATATCGAAGCTGCTCTGATGGCTTTTTTTCCTCCCATCTTTATTTATGAAAGAGATTCTCAGCGTCTTTCCCAGAAGGCTGTTTATGGAAAACGACGGTTGGATTCGGACAAAGCTTGTGTGTTTTCAGGAGCACGCAGTCGCTGCAGAAGCCAATCACAAGTTAACTTATAATGATTTGAGCTCAAGAGGATTTAATGACTTGTAAAGGCTATGCTTTTTTTCACAGTAAAGCTGTACTTTGTTCATCGTGCGACACCACAAAACATCTGGCATGAAATTAAGAAAACACTCACCAGTCCGTGTTACCCAAGCTATTAGCAATTTGAGTGATTGCACACAGAACAGTGTCATTACTTGTGTCGAGAACACTGCGTTGTATTCACCGCCGTGCTCGGTCCAGTCGGCTCAGGTTGAATTGACTCAGGAGTTTTGTGGTTTCAGCCACAGCGACATTTAAATGGTCTCAACTGATGGTTATACTAAGCTGACTGGGCATAAATGGGTAGTCATCAGCTTTCTCCCATAATAAACAGGGAGGTTACAGAGCTCAGGCATTGTCTCCTGGTGCCTGCTCGGAGGAACAGTGTTCTCTTTGGACCCTCTGGTCGTGTCAGCAGCACAAGTATGGAGACAGTTTTACCTTTCAGTCGCCTTTTTCTGGTTTCAAAATCTATCCGACGCTCATATTGAACCACACTGACCTCATTTTGTATTGCAGCCAGTCTGGCCGAGCAATTGCAGAGCATCTGAGAATTATTACAGCTTTAACCAAAGATTATTTTTTTATTACTATTGTTATTATTACCTGCCAATTCTATGTTTTTCTATTGATTTAAGTTTAGTCTATGAAATGTCAGCACAGTGGTGATGACTTCTTATTGCTTGTTTTGTCGGCCAATGTTAAGTTAGATTTAATATTTTAGTTATATTTCAAAGACCTTATAGTCATGTTGTAGGAGCTGCTTGAAAATGAAAGACTTGTTTGTTTAATTCTTTGTCGACGAAAGCTATCTGTTCATTGACTAATGATTTTAGCTCTAAAAAGTATAAATAAATAACCAGAGTTCACAATTTATGAACGCTTCATTTATTGAAAGTAAACGATTTGCATCCTATTGAGGTATCATTCTTGGATTCAACTTGGCACAAGTACAGAGTCCAGTTGTTGAAGAAATACAAACTGTGAGGTGACAAGTCGCTGACTGTTAACCAGTCAGGCCAATAGTAGAAGTACTACTCTTTAGTCATGTTGCTGTGTTGTACTCAATAATAACTCAGGTTGATAATAATTTGATAGAAATGATGGACAAAACAACAGTACATCACATTGTTAATTTATTAACGAATAAATGTACTTAATGTTTTACATTAGGAAAGGTCACTGTTTTTATTTCCTACGTTATCCAGTAAGATCCTGTTAAAGAGTCTTTTGAATAAATCACTGAATAGGTCATCTGCTCTCTCCTCCCCCCCGTCAGCTCATTCAGTGCATTTTTACACCAGAGTAGTGAGTATCGGCTAAATGTAAAATGAATGTGCACTTGTTTTCGGCAGGCTGACCGGCCTTGTTCACAGGCCCGAGTGTCCCTTGTCCACCCAGCAGACAGACACTGACTGAAATGTCAAGGACTGGCTGTGTGTTCGGTGTCGAGCACAGGGAGAGGATTGTCTCAGAGGAATGTCAGGACGCTGAACAAACAGCAGCGCGGCTCAGATGTACTGTATCCCTCAGCGAGGCCTGATACAGCCTGACTGAGTCTGTGATATTCCTACTGACGTTACTCTCTTCCCTCTCTGTGGTCGTGGCCTAGATCTTGAATTTCTGCTCTTGTTTTTCAGCCTCATTGTTTAGATGCTGCTTTATTATTTTCTTCCTCCTGCCTGCTGAAATTCCTGCGAGATTCTTCCTGCCAGAGTCTTAAAATTTCATTTTATTCCCCCCCTCGTTCCATAACACAGCCTGTTGTTCTCGCCCAGCTGTTAATTGCCAGCAGCTAAACGAGAAACCTGGTGGTTTAGTGATGCAGAGAAACAAAGCTCAGACCACCAAGTTCTCCATGGAAACCCCAAAGAATTCAAACAGCTGGACGTCCTGCACTGACATAGTCCAAATTTTTTAAAAAGCTGTGATGCTCGGAAACAAGTGTGAGGTTTGGCTCGGACATGGAAAACCACATGCTGCTGAGACGATGAAGAGCCTACATTAGCATAACCCAAATGATTTATGAGCGTAGATTAATGATGTCCCTTGAAATTGAATTCAGTACTCAGGCTGATGAGGCTTTGTCTGCTAAATATAGGACAGGCCAAGTGAGAGCGCTGCCTTTGACAGATAGATCATCATTGGCCTTTGGGCAGAGCCGAGGCATGAGGGCCGTGAACTTGAGTCTTCATCTGCACGCCGTCTCGCCCTGCTGTCTGCTGGGGTGTCTCAGTCGCTCCTGGTGTGTCGTTCAGGAGGCAAATGAGCTGATCTGGGAGGGTTGTCAGCTGATGTGGCTCACCTGATCAGCACAGACTGCCTCTTCTGGTTTCAGCTATCAAATTTGAGAATTTGCTATTTTATCATATTAAGTTGAAAAGGTTGGAGGTTTGGGACTCAACCATTTTTATGCAAAAATCAGTGATGGATTAATGTGTGACTACTTCGCTTGCAATATTATAATTTGTGCACAATATCACAGCACATTTAACATGGAGGCTGAATTTAATGTGCTGCTCTTTGCAAATGGCATCCACCATACGTGATGTGATCTAAAGTTTAGCAAGGCTAATTCCACGCTTCATTTTTTCCAGTAAGTCAACTTTAATTGTATGATTTTTATTTTAATTATAAATATGTTTTGCATGGCTTTTTTTCCCACGCCGAGAGCCACATTGTGCCATCAGTGAAATGGAAATTTAGGCTAATCCATGGTTCTCATGCATTAACTTATCTTTTTACATACATACTGATCATGGGAATTATAATAATAACAGTCCCACTCAATCTTTCTGTATTTAATGAGAAAATATTATTTTAGCTTTAGCTCTAGTTTGAATACTGAAATTGCGTAGCCAGTTGAACATGTTCATATTCGCCCATTGGGTTTGACAGGCTGATTTTTCTAAGTTTTATGATCGACAGAAGAAAGGCTTTGATTCACTGCCGCCTCCACGGTTTCAGGCCTTCGTCCTCTCCTGGGTGTGTTTTTGACATGGCTGGTCTGCACTTGTCAGAATGCAGCCTGCACACAGTGATTTAATATTCACAGTTTACACTGAGAGGCTGTGAAATAATCAGAAAATCAGCTATTCACAATACCCAGTGTGTTCTTGAACCTCATCAGACATTCAAGTCATTTCAAGAGAACCCGATATTATGCAAGCACTTAAAGGCTCAGAGGCAGACTGATAAAATATAATAGTCTGTTCGCTTAAATTTTAAGGACAAATGAAACCATGTTAAAAATTTAGCGTGGAGCTGTGTTACAAAGTTGGATTCCTCTCATGAAAGCCTAGAGCAGTTTCTGTCAGCTGTCAGAGAGATGACAGTATGTGAGACACACAGCTGCCAAACAGGAAAAACTGCCGTCTGACTGACCGGCCGATGATGCAAGACATGATCTTCCTCATGTGAGGACTTGATGTGTCAGAAAGACCGCAGTGTGTTTTGTCTTTCCAAGTCAGTGTTAATTGTTACCTGTGTAGACTTTGGCACGTTTTTATTTTCTGTAAACTTCCTTTATGCTCGTCGCACCTTGATGCAGACGTCATGTTGAGTGACAGATCCAGACTACAGTGGAAAATGAAAGAGCTGTTCACCTGACCGGTCACACTCTGCACCCCTGTGTTGTTGTTGCACAATTTCTGCCTGTCAGATGTAATTTAAGTGAAAAAGAGCATTGATGCAGTTTATGACTGTCACCTTTTTTGCAGCTTGCAGCATCAGTGCAGTTGCAAAATTGCATAAAGATAATGCTGAAGTTTGTATTTTTGTGTGCAGTTCACGACAACAAAACTATACTGTTTGTTTGCCGCTGATTGTCAAGAGAGCTTTTCTGGCAATGCATCTGTAAATATGGACACCAAACTAAACAGAAATCTAGGTCAGTGAAATACAATTTGTCCAGATAATCAGAGTCTTTAGACCATCACGTTGCTTGGTTGTTTTCTTTGCCTGCTTATTAAACTTGATGATCATCAAAACTCTGGTTTCTGGATTTGAGTCGAAGTGGAGTGTGTTGTTGGTAGAGCTGGACATCTCAGCCCAGATGGGATAGATTGAGCAATCGTGCTGCAGCGGAAGAGAGATTTCCTTTTCCTGTCCTCCATCATTAGCATGCAGGGAGTTAGTAGTGAGGAAGTGAATCAACTGGACCAGCTGGGTTGTCAGAGAGGCTGTTATAGTTTATGAGCCTGGCAGATAAACTGAACTTTCAACCTCCACTTTGATTACAGGTATATATATGTGTACCACCCAGAGAGAGCTTTTTATTGCCAACAAGCAGAAGTAAGCAACAGAACAGTACACAGAAATTAATAATCACTGATGGGGTCTACTTTGTACTCAACAATTTAGGAAACATCTGATTTAATTAACTGTCAAGCATAACAAACAGTGAGGAGCTGTTTTGGAGACAGTAGAGCAGAGACGCTGTGACATCGAGGAAGCTGCGGTGCTTATTGTCTGCATGCTCATCCAACTTCGGTTTGCTCAGACACTCGGCACCAGCGGGGGAGTGTGAAGATGAAAAGAGGCAGCCACAACTAACCAGAAATAGTGTCGACCAAAACAAGGGGGGGGAACGGCAGCGGAGCCGGAAGACCTTCTGAGGAAATACTGTGTGAAGGTTTAACAGCCATTTAATTAGAGCGCAGTCCTGGAGAAAAAAAAGAGCTGCTAACATGAAAAAAGAAATGGAGAGAAACACAAACAAAGGTATGATATTTTAGACCAAGAATAAATGATCACACAGTAGGTGGTATTGTTGAAACACTTCAACAAGTGCAACCAGAGTGTCAGTAATGCAGAGATGGAGCCAACACAGCCCTTAGATATTTGGAGTGTTCTTGGCAAATGCAATGTTTTGTCTGTAAAAAATCTGCAAAATTTCTTTATGCAACAAGGATCCTGTATGATTTGATTCACAGAGGAGGACGAGATAAAAGAATAACAAGGCTGTGCATGTAATTGGGAACATTAAACTTTGCTCTTGATTTGTACACTAATGCTGCGAAAACATTTGCTTTTAGCGTTGTTGCACAAATGAGGTCTGGGAAAAGGGTGAAAGATTTTCCCTCTGAAATATTTTAACATTTGTGTGTGCCAAGCATTGCCTGCACAGGCGTCCTCGTCTGTTTTGTTCTGTACGAATTAATTCAACTTAAAGAAATCGGCTTTTGTAATAAACAGTAATGGACTCTGAATGCGGCTTGAATGCAGCTTATCACGGTGGTGACAGTTGAGGCAGAAAAAAGGGCATTTGCTGGATAAAAAGCTTACTGTGTGAATGAACTCTGTCAGGTTTGGCCTGGGACCGCTGCCTCTTTTGACATGATCAGACAAGATTGTGTGTGTGTTCTGCTCCGAAGTTTGCCCTCTCATACACACGAATTAGGACACCAAACCCAACACGCCTGGCATTTCAAAGAGGAGGCTATTTGTTGGAAACAAGCGGCCCATTTAGGCTATCTTGATCCACGTATTGAACTGTGCCCAGAATCTCTACCCATCTCTCCAAAGCCCGGACTTGTTCATTCTTCTGCTGCACTCTTGTCACCTAAAGTATATGTAAAAGCATCCAGGACACGTAAGCCAAGACGGCCGAGGTCTTTCCGGTGTCAACTCTGAGGTTTCGCTTTAAAGGAAGGAACAGTTGACTATTTATAAAACCTGCAAACGATGGTGTTCAAGGTAAGTGCATTATGTTGGCAAGTGAGATTAATAACAATACAGTGAACAAATGTTCACACATTTGGCTTTTCTCTTTTGTTTTCAGGTGAGCCGCACCAGTGCGGAGAATCCAAAGCCCTTTTAGGTTTGAACAGCTATAAAGGGTTGTTTGACGTAAATTTGAAGAAGGCTGAGAAAGAAGGTGATGTCTCTCACAAAAAATCATGGCCAGAAACAAAATAACAGCGTTCATAAATTTAAAATAACTAAAATGAGTTAATGTTTCGTCAACAACTGCCCTGATGCATTCATGCCTTAATGCTGATGGCAGTAACATGATGCTATTGCTCCTTGCTACTGTTATTAGTAAAGTTATGAGTTACTGTAAAAAGTTGTGTCTGAGTCCTTTCCCTTAGCTGTGTTTTGCTCTAATGAATAAACTGGATTTAGGCCGTTGAGCAGCAGCTGTGAACATCACCGCTGCAGTTAGCTCCTGACCCGTTCAGTCTGAAGGGATTGTAAGCACGAACGTTATGAGCTTGTGTCACTTGATTTCCATTTAAAGTGACTGTGTGAGCTTTAAAGTCACATGCCCTATTTAATTCCCTATTCAGTGCCCCCTGCTGCTGCCTGGCCTGCAGCGTAACAACAGGAAAGCCCCTCGAGGCGTCCTCAAAGCTGATACCTGAACACTTCTAGGTCTCACAGATGACGGCTCAATACTTTCACCATAGACGCAGACATCTGTCAATCAGTGTATTATTGGTTTTGCAGAGAAAACTGGAAGGTTCTGCTGCTCTCTGGCAAAGCCTCTTGGAAGTCTTCCTCACCTGTTCAGGCTTTATCTGATCCTGGTCGGCTTCTTTCACCAAGATGCTGTTTCCTGTTTCTCAGTTGAAAGCTCAGTCAGATTCGGTGTCCGGCGTGGCTTTGTGAGGACTTGGCACGGAGACAGAGATGCCGCAAATACCTCTATCTTCACCATCCAGACCCGATGGATGGAAAAAGCCTCAGTGCTGCCAAAGATTGTGACGGCTTGTGCCTGAATCCAGCTGGTTCTCTATAAACAGCACATGAATTATTGTCTGTTTTTTCTGCTCGTTTTTTTGTTTTGTTTTGATTCACTCCCATTTCTTATTTTTAGAGGGGATTATTCACCCATTAGACAAACACAAAGATAGGCTTGGACTGATTTTGGCACGCCTCCTTTCAAAATTAACACATTGTGCTGCTGCAGCATTTCAGAACATATTTACAGAGGCATACATTCCTGAATTATGCAGAGTTGAATTATTCATTTACATCCAGAGGAAGTTATTTTTCAGTTTAATAAGAACAACTTTTCACATCATATTAAAAGCAAACATATGAGGTAGTGCCTTTGCAGGGTTGCATATTCCCCGTCTATGGACACAAGGATAATATATTAAAACTTGTCTTTGGAGGGAGTGGTGATGTTTTAGTACTGTCAGCTGCTGTGGATACTAAAGGTTTCCTGCTATCATGTATATCCATGTCTGTTGCCTCATTGGACCAGACAGTGTCCTGACCCCGCGGTTTATCCTCTTACATCACCAGCGTTAGGACCTGCTGAGGGGAAGCGAGTGCACGCGCTGTGTGTTTATGCTGGTATACCACTTTGTGAACTTCTAATGCACACAAATCTAAAGTGGAATTTAAGTTTTGTCCATTTGCATCAGTGGATGAAAGCCTGTGATCCTGAACAGCAGAAAAAAGGACTTTTCAAATGTCAGCCTCTGTCGCATATTCAGAGAAGCATTTTTTAGACTTGTGTAGTGATTCCAAATTATATTTTTAGCAATGTCATGTCACGTGAGGGAGAATCCTTAATTCATGGTGGAAAAGGCTGTGTGCAGAGGGAAGCCTCTGACCTAAAAGCAGGATGGATCTTTCATACTTCGAAGGTTATGGCTGTGTGATTTCATCACATCTCTCAGAGAGCCAAAGGAAACTATCTCATCTCTTCTCTTGTTGCAGCAAACTCCCCCCAGTTTCTCTTCAGTTCTAGAGGAACTGAGTGCAATCTGCATCTCCATCTCCCAGAGCTCCAGCCTCCCTTCTGCCCACATCCATCTCCACATCCCAGCTTTATTACCTCCCCCACCATCTTCACAACCCACTTCTTTGAATAAGCATCTCTCTTTCTCTCCCTCTCTCTCTCTCTCCCTCTCTCTCCCTCTCTCTCTCTCTCTCTCCCTCTCTCTCCCAACTTTGATCCACATGGGCCTGGGCTCGAGCTTTGATGAAGACAGTTTCTTTTCTTTTTCTCGAATTAAATGCACAAAGATATTCACATCATAGGCCTCTGATGAAGCTGTGAGAGTTGGATGAAGCAATCGATTAGTTGATTTAAGCCTCTTGCAGCCTTATATCCCTGTGATCTTTTCGCCTCGTTCTGAAAACAGCTGAACTGTTCTGCTCTCTGACACCTCATCCTTTTTGCCAGTTTTTATCTTTCACACTTAAATATTGGCACATATCCATGTCTTGGAGAATGCAAACAAAGCTTTCTTAAAATCTAGCATTAAGTTAAAACATCTGGAGAAAGAGGTCTTGGTTAAAATGAAAACACAAACAGAAATGATTAAGCAGGCAGCAGTACAGCATCTCGCTCATGAACTCGTGCCTGTTAAAGGACACACACCAGCTGTTGTGAGGATTGAGTGTACGACATCTTGCTCACAGGATAACCATTGTCGTGCACCCCACATATGGACACGCACCCCCCTTTTAAGTCTCTCCACTTCTTTTTCAATAAACTTGTGAGTTGTTCAGTCTAGCTGTCAAGAGTTCCCTCTGTTTGAAGTACATCCATAAACATTACACAACAATGTCTGTAAGGCATCAGCGGCTGTACTGTACTGTGTTTTCTGCCTGCCTGGGCCTGTCTGTCCCATTTTCTGTCTGTGCAGGCCTCTGCAGTTCCTCATAAGTCCACACACACCACACCTTGACTTCTGCACGAGCTGCTGCGACTTTCAGCGCCACACTGCTTTGCCGAAGTAGAGTAACTTTGGGCATCCTGAGCTGCAGGAGCTGCGATATCAGCATCTTAAAGATCCGTTTTACATCATCCATCAGTTAGTCCGAGTGTATGCATCAGAGAGAAATGTTAGAAGAGCCATATTTTGGTTAAAAGTTATTTTGCATGTATTTCAGCAATGCAAGATACATTTGCGTGGCCCTTTTTGCGGCTGAAGCTTCATTTCATCTTGAATGTGCCATTTGTTGTTAACTTTGATCTTTGCTGTACTTTTTTTTTTGCTATTAACCGCGCTCCTCCCTCGAACAGCCGTGACTCATCACAGGCAACGCCCACAATAAATGTTAAATTTGGCAAACTGTACATCGTTAAAAGCACAACAACAACTGATGTTGTGCAGTTTGGATAATTTATTGATGTTTCACTGTCAAAAAATCCCATATTGTAGCTTGTTTAAGGAGCTGTAAAAGACCTTGCTGGCAGCCCGAGCATCCCGGCAGAGTTGTGAGCTTTTTCTTTGGCAGGCCTCATCTGACCTGCTCTGCTGCTGCAGTTTTGTATAATAGGGCATATCTCAGCCCGCAACAAATCAGCCTATTTTTTTGCCTTTTCCATTTGCCGAGTTGTAATCTGATATGACCGAGGCCATTGGCAGTTATTCCCTCTGCGCTGACTGATGAGCTGTCACATGACGCTGGCAGACAGAGCACTATTTCTGACTCTGTGTCCATGTTTTACAAAATAATCCCACGCACCGCTGTCTGCCCATTGACCAACAGCTCCTACTACACCCCCCACCCCTACCTCCTGCAAATCCTCTTGTACAACATCTCCCAATCCCTCGGATAACATTGGGCTTCATAACTAGATCAGGAGTGGTACGTGCGTAAGTCGTTTTTATTCAGAGAGTGGTGACATTTGGGTTTTAGATGTCACCAGATGCTTTCACAGGAGAAGCCACGATTTCGCGGTGACTCACCCACTGAAAAGCCTCCTTTTCACCCGGGATGGGAGGAAGAATGGCCGAGGTGTGTTCGGCTTCGGTCGCAACATGTTTGCACCTGACGGAGCGAGAAATGACAACAGCTCCAGCGGCCAAGAGATTTGTGTTTTGAAAGACATTTTAAGTCTGTAATATACACAGAAAGATGTCTGTGTGACAATGTGTCGGCTCATTGTTCTCACCTGTGAGAGGGAGGAAGGTGTGTGTGTTTTCTTGAAAGTGCAGAGGTGAGTTTGGTGTTCGATTAAAGCTCAACTTGAAATCCAGTATGGACAGAAAGAATTTGCTAAAATCACTTCCACCACTTGGATCCTTCTTAGAGGTGAAGAGAGATTAACTTTTGCTGTTTGAAAACTGGATTGTTGATTTGGGTTAAAAGCAATTATTCTCCCATCATTAAATAAACTTGTGATCCTGCAACAAGAGCAGTTTGCAGTTAGCAGGCGCTTCCAAGTTCACATCAGTCCTCATAACAACATTTTACAAGTGATAGGAACTGCTGAATAATGTAAAATCTTGTAAAGCCTAATAAACCTGTTGATGTAAGTCTTGGCTGCAGTTTTTTGGGCGTCGCAGGTTTCATATTTTATATACTTAAAAATATAATATAATATAATCCAGTTACACATCTATAACAGGAGTTTGTTTACATGCAAATGTGCTGTAAGTATTTTTTTGGTGCCTTCATTTATCAGTGCATTTTAGATAGAAAATGTGCTCTTTCTTTACACTTGTCCCTCTGTCCGTGTACAATAAACTAAAAATGATCTCATCATCGCCTTGTGAAAATATCCCATCCCAACTTGCAGTTGTTCCCTTTTCTTTCTATCACATTAGTTTTTTTTGCAGCTTCTTCAGTTTTCTGTCTTTGCTCTCATTCTTCGTACAGCCCACACCATCATCACTCAGTCACATCTTCCTTCATCATCTCGTACAGTACATATCTGTTTTTCTTACTTTTGGCCTCTGCACTCTCCGCGGCCCTCTGAGTATAATCAGCCGTCCCTC
This sequence comes from Leiopotherapon unicolor, assembly GCA_036025355.1. NCBI lineage: Eukaryota > Metazoa > Chordata > Actinopteri > Centrarchiformes > Terapontidae > Leiopotherapon > Leiopotherapon unicolor. Next base: position 8,035 of record JAVQJZ010042766.1, on the reverse strand, counting down.
CAGTATCAGCTTCAAGTTTAGACATCATCCATCCTCCGATCGTCTACCCAACACCTCCCCACCCGACTCCCCTCAGGAGTGCCGGGGGGAGGGAGGGGAGGACCGTTTCCTCCGCACACTTCCCCCTTCGTGCTCCGATTGGCTGGGGCGAGAACTCCCAGTGACCCCCGGGGATGATGTCAGCTCGTCTCCATGGCGGAGGTTTGTGTTTGTCCTCCAGAGGGACAGCCTGGGACGTGTCACTGTTCGGGAGGACCAAAGCTCCTCTTGGCTGAACTTCTGTCAGTGCTGGTGAGAACAAAGCCAAGTCTGAGGCTGCGTTAACAGAGATTAAGAGTTTTAAGTGTTGATTTGGGCTCATCCCCCGGGTGTGGGGAGTTTCTGAACACATGGACCCAGCTGTGCTTTTACTATCTGCTGCATGGTTTGTGGCTTACATCCCAATAAAGAATGGCTTTTAGCACAGATGACATCAAAGTAAATCAATATAGGTCTCAAAAAAGGCTGCAACTAGTAATTATTTTCATTACCAATTAATCTTTTTATTTATTTATTTTTAATCCTATAAGCTCTAAAATGTCATTTTATACAGCGAGTAGGATGGGTAACTCTTAACATATCTTAGCAATGATTTTCTTGTGGTAACCTTGATTCATTTGCGGTGACCAAAAACAGAGCAGATCTCCAGATTTCAGAAGCTGAAGACAGCAAAGTTTTTATCTTTTTTCTCAACTTTGTGCCTCCAACCAACTCTTCTTTCTTCCTTCATTTATGAAATTATTTTGTCCCTTATTGCTGCTTATCTTTTGTTAATGCACTGAGATCTTTTTAGAAACTTCCTGTGAGCTGAATTTTTGGGTGATTCGCAAATATTTGAATGCTTTGTCTCTCGAGTGGTCGTTTGATGTTGATTTGATTGTAAGGGAATCTCAATGATAAATCTCACGTTAGTTTGAACAAAAGATTCATTCAGCATTCAATAGATGTTTATGAGAGGAGCAGTGCCGCACTTGTTCCAAAGATGATGGGATTGATAGAAAACCGTGACAATCATGCAGTTCTTTGCTAATCTCACTTTGTGATCAGGTTAAAAAGAAACCTGCAGATTTGGGTGATTTCTGGTGATAACAAATCAGTGCATGAAACGAGCTGGAGAAGAGAAGGAAGCTGCTTTGGTTGAACTGGTTCTTTAAAAGCCACACAGTATTTTGTCTGACAGACTTCCCCCCGCTGACAGACAGGATATCCTCCTGTCACATTCTGCCAGAAACCAGATGAGCGTAACCGCGAGATTGTCTCCTGATAGCAGTCAATCATTGCGTCACAGGGAGCGCCTTGATTGGTGGTGTTTTGTAACGCAACCACAATCAAATAGCTTCCTAAAAATCCTGGAGCTAATTGTTTGAATTCACAGATAGCTGGGGCTGATTGTACTTCAGTTCAGGTACAGAAAATTACTGAAACTCCACCCATGTAGTATGTCGTATTTTTAATGGTCACAATCACAAAAGAGCGACAGACCTGAGAGTGAAATTATAGAAGGCCTTGAAATGGACCTGCGAATGAGACTTGGTACAGCTTCCTCTGATGTGATATACGGCCTTTTAGCTGCCCATCCTTTGAGCCTGATGGCTTTGCTTTGTTCAGCCTCAATAGAGGGTTCATCTGATCTGAGTCAGCCGCCTGCAGAGTCACCTGCACCTGTTCGACACACAGTTCTGCTTCACCTACCGCCGACATCTGGGATCCTCTTGCTATCACTCCAACAGATTTCTACCACAAGTGATTCAGAGCTGTTGAGATTTAAGATTTGGCTTTTTTATTCACAAGTGTCCTTCAGGTTGAACGTGTTTTGTTGCCCAAGGCCCTGTGAATCCTGCGAAGAGGAATAATAACATTTCAAAGACTAAAATTTAGACCCACCACAGTGTTTCCTGACACACTGCTCTTCTTCAGGGAATATAATCTCCATTTTCAGTGTTCAAGTGTCATCAAAATACCATTACAGAGGACCTTTACACAGCCAAGATTACTCATGAAAATTCATGCTACATGAAAAGATTAACAATCACAACATGACATATAAATTTAAATGGAGTAGTGCTGCTGGAGCTCAAGTATCAATGCAATTTCTGCAGTAGTTCACGCTCCTATAGTTTCTTGTTGCTGCGCCAGAGTGTCAATAACCAGCGACACGCGGCAATCTGATACACGCCGTCTCTGAAGGAAGAGAACCGGTTATTGTGTTGCAGCGTGTGTGTCCTCTTACAGGTGTCTTTCAAGAACTGCACCACACGAATGCAGCTGCACACGTTGGAAAAAGAACACACACAAGTTATACATGGAAAATGTCACACACACACACACACACACCTTTTACCTGCACACTCACCGTTCTGCACAAACGTAAAGGCTCTTGTGCACATGGGTTATTTGCAGTGTTGCCCTCTGTGTTAGCCAGGAGGAGGCTGAGAGTGTGTGTAGTTTAAGGTGCAGGTGACATGAGGAAGCACTTCTATGCTCTCAAGAAGAGTCTCAAAGTGGAGTCTCGTCAAGTCAGCCCGGTACAGGTATGTTTTAAAATGACCTTTGGTGCTCTGCAAATGCATTTAGCTGTGTTATTCTCACTCAGCTCAACTGTGCTGGTGGTTAAGAAAAAGCATCACTGCTCTGTCTTCTGATAGCTTGTGTTATGTGTTCAGCTGTGCCTGGTGTTTGGTTATGGTTTCATATCTACACTCATGGCCTCGAGGAATGTCCCCAGCAGAGTTACTGGATCTGGATCGTGCCTGATCTCTGTCTGTTTGGGTCGGAGCACGCCAGCTGTCAAAAATGTCCAGTTTCTCTGTTCCAGCACTGCTCCGAGAGTGAATTTGTGACTTGGAGTGACTGAAATAAATAAACGGCAGTCAAACTGTGACAGCAGGCGGCGGGGACTGATGTGGGCTGAGCTGTTTAGGGACAAACAAATAAAGAAACTTCTTTCTCCAGCAGCATTTTTGGAGGTGCACCACATCTTGGAAGTGGACATTTTTATGTGGAACTGTTTTCATCATGCCACTGATTAGCTGTGTCATTTTATACGTATATATATCTTATTTTTTAAATGAAAGTTGGGTGAAACAGATGCTCGGTGTACTCAGGCAGATTGGGACAAACCTTTAGAGTGTTTTTATTTTGTTTTTATATGTATGCTTTTGCTTCTGTGTAAAGAAATCTATGAAAAATTGATTGATCATATTTATCATCCCACTTTGGAGTCTAAGATAATCCATAAGTCAGTGTACTGTTGCATTATATTGATTGATAGATAAAGTGAAACAAACTTGTGCTGTAGTCTGTATGTCATGGGAGAAATGTCCCTTTGCAGTTGGATGGCGATGAAGATGACTAAATCCTCCTTCAGGGAATCAATGGAGTATGACAAACGTGCCTCATTGATACGACTGAAGTCTCCTTGTCTGCTCTTTGCTGCAGGCGGCTTCCAGTCCGACTTGTTAAAACAGGTCATTTATGTTTCTGTGCACTCACAGAGAGTCGTGTGTCTTTGCGGAACACCAGATCACCAGTTTGTGACGAACCCGAACCTGTCGGCTCTGACTCAACCTCTGATTTGATCTCGGCCTTCCGGTCTCTCTCGCTTTGGGTTTCCTTTGTCTTCGTCTCTTTATCTGTCTCAGCCCCCCCCCATGTTTGTTCTGAGTCTCTGAGGCAATGATAAAGCTGTATCTTGTTCCTCAGAGATATTTTTCCTCTGCTGAGTTTAAATATCCGTCATGTTGAAGTCTGGATGTGATCTTAATTGCATTGATGGATCAGCGGGCAACAAGTCACCCAGCTCTGCTTTGTTTTTCCAGGCTTCCCAGCTAATCATTGGTCCAAGTACTTTCTCCACCTTTCAGCGGAGCTCACGTTCTGCTGTATTAATTTGTGGCCTCTTTGGAGTATTTATCGACTCAGGCCCATGTGGACTGTTGCCAGCTTCGGTCCTCAGCTTTTCCTTTTAAAAAGCTTAAGAGAGTTGAAGAGTTTCTGGATGCTTTTTACATTTTTTCCCCACTTGGACTTGATTTCAATCAAGCAGTAGGGCCGGGGGCGAGCGCTCGGCAGGCCGACAGCTCGTGTAACCGTAGACACCACTCCGACGTGTGTCTTCAATTTTCCTCCCCATTTTCTCTGAGACTGATCCCTTTAAAAGAAACCGAACTCAACAATAATTTCCTGCATTCTAGTTTCCTCCGTCTTTGCATTGCAAAACTGAGTGTTTCAAGCCTTTTTTTTTTTTTTTTTTGGAGTTCAAATAAGCTTTGGTCATTTTTTTGGACGGCTTTCAACAGTGTTTGCTGTGATTTCCTGTTTCTTTACACAGAGGAGGAAAATGTCGTTAAAATGATCTTCAGAAGCAGAGCGTTGTCCTCGTGAGTTAGTTCACGTCTGACTTTTTTTTTAAATCAGTCTCTTTAATGTCCACTGTTTCCTGTCGCTCTGCAGGTTTCACAGCATGCTTTTTTTGTCAGTTATTTTCAATGGAGGATTTTGCCAAACCCTATCAACAAATACACTAATTCTTTGTGTTTGAGTTGAACTAGTTATGACAATATAACGACTAGGACATGTAGACTGTTTGACGGTTCATCGCTGTCTGTTCAGCAGCTCGTCCATCTGTCTGAATCACGCTGATGCAGTGAACCTGTTGCTCGATGTTCCGGTAAGATTAAAACGAGCACCGTGGGGTGTTTGCATCCACACTAACAAATTACCCTCTTGTGTTTTTAGCTGAAGCCAAAGAACACTTAGCCCCGTGAAAATGAGTCAGAGGTGGTTTGCAGTAAAGTATTTGGGCCTCTCCCAGTAGGCCTAATGGATTGAAAATGACAACTTGCTCTGATAAGAAGGCCTTCATTTGCGAACATTACGTGATTAGATGGTCGCTGGGCCCTTTCAGGAAGTGTCCCAGCCAACGGAAGTGCCAAACATAGCAGGCATATTTCAGCATGGGAACTACAAATAATAACCACAGAAAGAAATCCATCTTAAGTAAAGTGCATAAATCTAATCTGAGTTACCATGCCAGTGCTGATGAATCAGGAAAGACATTCAGGTATCTCATTGCAGTGATGCAACTTTTAGGTAATACTTGCAGGTGCACACACAGTCAGCAGCAGTGTCAGAAAAGCTCATTTAAAGTTTCCTGTCAGCCACAAGTTTTCATGGGAGCTGCTTCAAATCAGCCTCTCTGGCACTAATTGACACAGATTAAGTCGACCTGATTAATAAAGATGTTGATTGACGATTTCTTCTTAAAAAACTGTGACTCACTTGTCACAGTCTCACTTTTATAAGGGAGTTTGGAAGTTCTCCCGGAGCTGACTCTTCTTCATCTATCAGTTTTGAAACTACAGTTTTAGCTCTTGGAGACATTTAACTGTGATTATTTTAATGATTATAGATGCTATAAGTCCACTGATGCACCACAGTAGAGAAGTGACTCCAAATGAGAAGAATCAAAGAAAGAACAGATATTTGGCAGCTTTTTGAGTTTTTGCATGTGATGATTTGATTGCAGGTGCTCTCTCTTCTCTTATCTCTTTCTGACTGTGTTTGGTGAGAAAACACTCTCCCAGCCTTTCTCCCTGATGCCATTGATTTTTTTTTTTGTTCATTATATCAGCCAGTTAACAAATAACTTGCTTGAAGGTCACCGTGGCTACGAGCTAGAAGACAATGTGTTCGACTGTTGATCCCACCCTGCTTTCCTGCTAAGCGGCTTATTGCTGCAGCTGGGGCCAAATGCAAATGATTTGATAAAGGTACATTTACAGTATGCGGCTGTGTTTATGCCTGACGCAGGGACAGAATATGGAGAGATTAGAGTTTGATTTCCACCAGCAGCTGATATGAGACACGACTCAGATGACTGTGATAAATGGTTTTCAGTGGAAGGAGGATGATATTTCTGGAACAACATGAGGGGACAGAGGCAGTATCTGCTTCATGAAATATCCATCAGGATGACTCAGTTTGTTAAAAACTGCTAAAACTGCATGCTCATGAATTTCCCTTCCCTGTCTCTTTCCATCTCTCGTGCAAACTACGCTGTCTTCCTAACTTTTCCCTGCCACCAGGACTGCCTCTATCCATCCTCTCCATCTCTCCTCCCTCTCTTCCTCTCCGGGCCGCCTTTGGTTTCACCGCACAGGAGGTGTAGGACGCGAGGCAGCTATGCAGTCGTTCATTATTCATCACGTTCATCAGGCTTCGGGCTGAAATCCTCCTGCTTCTGTCCCTTTGCACCACGTTTGAGATCCTCTTGTTCTTTTACTTTTTTTGTTTGTTTGAATTATCCCAGTTTAATTCTGTGCATCAAATGAGTAATTCATACGTCGAGGAGCTCGCTGCTGCTCCCGACGCTGAAAGCGTGGCTCTCTCCTCCTGAAGCAAAGACTTTCTTGTTGGTTCCAGTCGAAGCTTAACGTGCAGAATAAAGCTTGCTGATTAATCGTACCTGCCTCGGTTTTAATGTGTTCTCGTAGGCGGTGTAATTTTAACTATTTTTAGCGCGTTAGTATGTTAAACTGTCAAGCGGTTGCCTGTGTTGATCAGATACGAGGCCGTCTCTGAATGGAGACATTGTTCTGCGAGCGGCTCGATGCCATTGAGGTGCTTTCTTTTGCCAGTGTCTCCCTCTGGTTACTGTCTTTCTTTTCTTTTTTTCTCTCCTCTGTTTCTGTTTTTCTGAGACAAGGGCTGCATGTTTGAATGGTTGAATTGAAGGACACGAGGGAAATGGATAGATTGAGTGATAGAGAGGGAGGGCCTTCAGCACAGACTTTGTCATGGTTGCAGTAGAGCAAGTTGTTTGCAATATATGTAATGGATGGAGGGACAGATGGAAGAAAGACAGATGTAACTCTGGAAAGTTGCTGGATTTCATCATGATGCTTTTGTGGGCTGTGTGATCCCTTTATACTCATTCTTATCTGTCAATAAAGAGCCTGTAAATCCTGTGTAAACTGTCGGTGAAGTCTAATCATTTTAATTTTAAAGTCTTTATCTTCGGGGCTATAAAAATAAATAGCAACAAAAAACTTGGCAAAAGAAAAAAAATAAGCACAAGCATCCTGCAGATTAACCATTTGACTTTTGCACAATTTATTAGCAGGCACTTTTCCCTCATTTCTTTCCATTCCTCACTTGAATTTCTGTGTTGGGGTGTTGCAACAGGACCTCACTAACTCTAACTGTGGTTGTGTTTTTGCAGCATGATGTATAACTCTTGGATGTGTGTGGATATGAAGTCTGGCTGAAAACCTGAACCCTTTTCTCCCACTGAAAACTAGTAAAAACACTTTATAGCCTTGATAAAATGAGCACATGGACAAGGACACATGGAAAAAGGAAGATACTGAAAGAAGAAACAGCTTGTCACAAGCTTTGTTGCAGCCTCTCTCTCTCTCCTCTCTGCATGTGTTTTTGTAGCCCGTCACCTTCATTAAAAACTCTCACACCCGTCCCTCCTACCCAGGCTGAATATTTATGACTGAGGGCCGTAGCCTTTGCCCCGCACATACACTCGCAGCCCGGCGCAGCAGGACAGTGTGGTTGTTAATTCCACCGAGTAAACGGCAAGCGGCGAGTCTGGCAGCGCTCCAGGCCCTTGAATTTCACTTGGCACTTACTTGGGAAGGAATGTTTGGCACTTGAATCGTGCAGGACTGAAGGTGCTGCACAGTCCATCGCAGTGATGCAAACACAGACGCACATGGCAAACAAACACACACACAGGCCCCACACATATTCATGTTTCTGACCTCAGACTCGAATATTTGAATTTATTTCTTGATATTCTTTGAAAGAGATGTTCGATACATCAGGATGAAATGTTTTACAATATGGCAGCTTTTTTTCTCCTTAAAGCTCATTACATCAAACTGTGAGGTCTGAAGTTCTAACAGTAAGTTGACAATTTGCCAACTGTGTGTAGTTAGTGCTGCAGTTTGAAGTGATGGAGATCAAAGTGATTTCAATCTCACAG
>JAVQJZ010042725.1:0-11869 GCA_036025355.1 Leiopotherapon unicolor | reverse complement strand
ACTCACATGATTATTAATATTTTTGAAGATCTAAAATATTTTGGGAGACCAATCAGAGACCAATCAGAGACCAATCCAGAGATCTGTCAGTGGAGTCCCTCCTCTTTAGACTGCTATATCACATCACTCTCGCTTTTAGGGGGCAAAAACGCTAAAGATTAAAAGATTATAGGAGCAACAAGAGTGCAGAAAGAGAACGACGGAGAGAGGGATGGAGAAAAGGTAGACTGATCCTCGATCTCTCCCTGGAGACCACAGGAGCCCTTGAGCATTACTTCCTCTTTTGCTCTATCGCTTGCCGTTATTCCTCCCCCGTTCTCTCCACCATCTTTTCATTCTCCCGCCCTCACTGTCTCCATCTACCTCTCTCTCTCCTTCTCTTCCTCTCTCCCTCCCTCCCTCTCTCTCCCTCTCTGGGACATCTTCAAAGTGAAGCCCTTTGGCCAATCAGCCAGCTGCGGAGATCTGCACCACTGCTTGTCTTTTCTTTCTCTGCCTGTGTGTGTGTGAGTGTGTGTGTGTGTGTGTGGGTGCGCGTGCGCGTGCGCGCGCGTCGTCTTTCAAGTGTTCAAGTGTGTGCATCCGAGTCGAACATTTTGAGTTGACCCCACATGGAGCAACCCCTCCTCTGAAGCACACACAGACACACAAAAGCGCACACTGACAATGTTCAAGCTTCAAGCTGAGCAGTTTTCAAGAACCCCTTCTACTCGCCTTAGGGGACGCAAGGTCGGTGTGTGTGTGTGTGTGTGTGTGTGTGTGTGTGTGTGTGTGTGTGTGTGTGCGTGTGTTACGAGCACACCCGCAAACTGGCAAGTCTCCCAAGGTTCCAGCTGTATCTTGAATGTTTCAGACGTGTTGTGGTATTTCTGCCTGTACTGGGATCTTCTATGAGGATGTATATGGAAATGCCACGTCTCACCAGCACATTTACTATTAAATAATTCAGTGTTTAAGTGATTTTTGTAGATGGGTGGTAACATAAATATGGAGTGGCCAGAGGAAAAAAAAAGATGTCGGCTTATGAGCAGAGTCGGACCGGTCTAAAGATTTACCAGTGTCCTCTTTCCTCAGTGGTGTTTTATATCATTAAGCCCTTTACAATAATCACAGTTTTTTATGGGAAACTGATTTTCTCTTTATTAAAAATTATACTTAAGGCTCATTCCAGTGGGCTCCATCTGCCTTCACTGAGAATTGGAGACAAAGCCACTCCTCAAACTTTTAAATCATGTTATATGGAGAACTCCTTTGGAATTTCAAAGAGTATTATTCAGATAGTTGTAAATGTTCATTAGACTTGCAGAGCTGCCTGCTGGTTTGACCCTCCGCTCTCACTGTAATTGTGTGGGGTGTGTTCCTGTTCTTGTTTTCACTTCTAAATAAGTGGTTTACGTGATTTGGTATAAATTGGATGCTTGTTTAAAGCCATTTGACATTTTCAGCTCTCTGCGCTGAAATTGTTGGGTAAATATTAGAAGTTAGGACCAAACATGTAAAAAGGAAACACTACACATATCTGTAGAGAGGAATAGCCTCTGAAATGATGTGGTGATTAGTATCTTGCGGCTCGCTTCCTCATGTAAGCACCTGTTATGTAGAACATTTTTTGCCTGGGCCTTGGAAAGTGTTTACTGTTCCTGTTCGTTTGAAAAAGACTGATTGGCTCACTTACAGCTCACCAGTGCCAAGACTCAGGGAAGATGTTTCCCATCCACGCCGTGTTTATGTAGCCGGAGTGCATGTATTATACAGCGCGTTGTCATATGACAGCATGAGTTATGCAGCATTCTCGGGGAATCTGTCAGAACATCTTAGATGTTACGTTAGAGAGGACTTGAAAGTGTCCACACAGTGAAAATATGATACGACTATAGCTTAGTGTAGTTGCTATCCATCAACTATTTCACCCTCGACATGAGTGGATTTGTACATTAGAGTTAATGATTTACAGACTGCTGTCAAACATAAACATTCAGCTAGAAGTAATGTCTTTAAAGTGCATTTATAGCAATCAGATAACTCTCGGCGCCTCTAGATTGGTCCAAGAATAGCACTTAGTACGTCTGCACGTCCATCTGCTCGAGTCGGGAGCCAAATATTACACGCCTGCTGACCCCCCCTCCTTAACCTTCACTTCAATACCACATTCAGTCAAAGTTTGACAAGAAATATCAAAATATAGACGTGTTGATCTGTCAAAGTAGGAAAAGGACTATTGTAGATAATAAAATTTGTGATGAAGTTAAATGTCAATTTTGCACTATATCTAATACTTGATTGACAGGTAATCTAATAGGTAACTCCCTTGAAATGACTTCAGAGTCCACGGCCTCTTCTGCAGTCCTGTCCAAGACTCAATAAAGTGGAGTGTCATGAACCTTGTAGCCTCCAGAGGCTTAAGACATTTTTTATTTTCATTATTTCTAACCTGCTTCCATCTCCTTCACACAGCCAGCATCTTTGGAAAATCAGCTGAAGTTTGAGAGGGAGGGGAAGCGATGAAAATGTGCTCTGTGCCAGGCTACTTTATAGCACCACACATTGAGTGTAGAGTTCTGTATGGGCCCAAAACTGAGATGCAGAACCAGGCTGCACACACCTGAGTACATTCGACACCAAGACCCAATCCAAAGCTATATTTCTGTTGTATTTCATCCATTATCGAGATGCTTTCAGGCCAATGCAACGGATTGGCTGTCTTTCGATCTTCCCACTGAGCAACACTTGACATGCAAGCCAGACTCACTGTCAGCAGTTGGGGGTCTGAACATTTTTTGAGGACTTGTATGGAAATCCACACCTAAATCTTCCACATGGCTACATTTAACTGCAGTTTCAACCTCCACTATTACTAGAGAGTTTATCTGCATTGCTTATTATTAGAGTTATCCATATGCATTGTAGCCAAATGTGTTAACAGCTTGAGACATTTTCTTGTGTTTAAATGCTCTTTAATCTATTTTTGTCTCTCTTTTATCTACGCCACAGCTGTTTCCTCCTAGTTGATTTCAGCATATCAGAGAAATCGCAGACTGTGACTTTAAGCAGTGTTTACTATCTGAACACAATTTTCTCCCGCTTAGCTCACATCTACTGCCGCTCCTCAGGGACACGAATGCAGAATTATAGTATATGTAGGTTTAAAAACAATCGGTGTTTAAATGAATCCTTTTATCTCCGTTGAGTGTCTCTGATGTTTGCCGTCTGTGTCAAGTGTTTTTTGAGCTTTATTTTCTGAGCTCCTGTGTTGGTGTTGCAGGCCCGTCCTTCTCCATCACCATCAAATCAGACGCCAGCAGTGTTTATCCATGGGAAACGGCCAAGATGGAGTGTTCGCTCAGCACCTCTGGATCCTCACCAAAGACTGGTACGGCAAACACACACACATTCACACATTCACACACAGGTAGACCACACATACTTAGATAGATGTTTTCTCATGCATACTTATAAATCACTCTCACACTCAGTTTTTCTCTTGAGTTTTTTCTCCTTTTTTACTACACATAGAAGAAACACAGCTGTAACACACACACCCATGCACACACTTCTTCTGTACGTCTTCCATGTTCCTCATTTGCCAACCTGTCAGCAGCACTGCTAATAAGAATGACGTGACTTCTGCATTTCAAATGACTGTAAGATGAAATAGAGCTGCTGTCTCTCACTCTTGTGTGGCAAACACACACGGCCCTCTGAATACGTTCACTGTCTTTTAAGGGGCGTGTGTTTGCTTGAAATGCAGGTTCGTGCTTGTGCTGTAGATTATAACGATAACATGTCCGACTCAACTGTTTATTTCACCACTTAAAAGAGCCCAATATCATCAGGTCATGGTTGATCGCTTCATCAAATTCTTAGAGATAAGATAATGTAGGTAAAAAAAAATAGTTTCTTGTGTCCCAGAATATAATTATTGACCAAATTATTTGCCACAAATTCTTTTTTTTTCTTTCTCAAAGCTTCTGCAGTCAGTGTTTTTGTGTTAGTGATGGCTCTGATGTGAAACATGTCACTGATAGATGGCCTTGTCTTTTTATGTTCAACTCTCTACATGTTAACTAAAGCTGTCAGATAAATGAAGTGTTATGAAAACTGTATGCATTTCCTCTGAAATGTTGTGACGTGAAATGAGAGATACCATAAAATAGAAATATCACAATGGTACAGTAAAATAAATACACTTAGTTACATTTGAGCTCTTGAAATTCCCCGCAGAACAGAAATGTTGGATGCTGTAAAAAGAAATGAATTATTTGCGATGCAACCTCCACTGCTGCTTCCCTCCTTTAGCAACCAACCATCTGCGGTGTAACCCACTGCTATTTCTCCCTATTTCTCCTTCTCTCCCACCCACTCATTTCATTTCCTCCTTCACTCTAAACATCCATCCGTCTTCTGTCCTCCCTCCCTTTCCTCACCACTCCATCATACTCTCTAACTTAAACACATTGCATGACGTCATGAGCCCCTCGCCACCTCCCTCCTTCCATCTGTCACCATCTCTCTCCGTTTCTTCGTCTTTACTGTCCAGCATGTGTTTTCTATTACATCCTGATAGTAAGCACATAAAACACACGACAGACCCCCTCACTCAGCACATGTATGTGTGTTTGATTATTTGGAAATCCTTCTGCAGACACAAGCCGAGCAGAGTACCATGTAGCATCTGAACACATGTAAACATGTTTCCTTGCACCTGTGTGCTTGCAGGAATGTGTGTATGCGTGCATGTAATGTATGCACCACACATAAACACAAATGTTCTCGTGCAGCACTGCAACACTGCTGGGGTTTGTGGGTTGGTGGTTGTAGAGTGTGCTCTCACAGACAGCTGCACCATGGGAAGAAATCCCCCTCAGCATCACAGCTGACAATGAAGTTTACACATGGAAGTGTTCACTATGAGAGGAAAGGAGGGAGGACAGGAACATTGTACTATGCAGGAATATACTCAGTTAGTGTTCTTGGCCACTGGAGAGTTGCAACACTGTTTTTAAAAAGGTGTGTTTCATACACCAGCTTCTACTGGGCAAGCTTGGCCCATCAAAATAATAAATATAATTCAAAAAGACATTTTCTCCCTTATAGCTCTTTTTAAACTAAAACTATTGCACCAGAAGAACTAAATTCATGTTTCAAATGCATTTCCACCTCATCTAAAGACCTATGAAGATCTGAAGAACTATGAAGGCAAATTAGACCGATCAAATGACACTTGCGCACAGCGTTTCAGGCACTGACAGTTTGTGAACCTTTAGAACTTACCAGAACTATCATTATTTAAATATCTCCTGAAGAGAAGTAAATCCTGCATGAATACAACACATAATTCAGGTCAGTAGGTGCAGTGTTCAACCAGAACAGGTTTACCTGCTAAATATCAGAGACAGGCAGCATTGGTTGAGGCATTTTTGGAAGGTGGCACTGAAATATTAAGTAGACATTTTTTCTTTGCAGACAACAGTGTCCTGTTTGTCTGTCTGTTTAGATCTCACTGTGAACAGATTTCACTGGGGCTACTTTTTGCTGAAAAAGTCAGGAATTATCCACACTAACAGCTTAAATTGATGCTTCTATTGAATGTTGTTTGTGTACCTGGGTGCCAGCCCATGTTTGACAGACAAATATCTAAAAACATTTGCATAAAACTGACTAAATGCAAAGCTAGATACCGCTTGAGGTGAAAGTTGTTTGCTGTTGTGCTGCAGAATGTGGTTCCATTATTTTAAGCTGTTTCTTTTCATGTTGTTTCATGGCGTGTGTGACGTGCGTCTCCAGGTTTCAAGGTAAACTGTGTCTAAAGTGCTGTCCAGTCATATGCCCATATAATTTCTCACTTTAGTGCCTCTGTGAGTTTTGGGCAAACAGTGGAAACACGTGTTGATGTGACATTGACTGACCTGGGGGGAAGTTAGGCATCAGTGCATCCACAGCCAGTCATGGCAGCGTGCTCTCAACAGTACATCTGGTTCCACTTTGTGTGCTAGTGTAGGTCTTTCGTTCTGCTTAACATCTGATATGCTTTTGTAAGTTACCAAGTTACCTCCGTGGTAATCGCAGTGTAAACAAAGGAAAAGGCTGGCTCATATTTTAAAATTGATTTTCAGTATATGTTACTAACTGCATGTGTTCAGTATACTTTTACTTGCAGATTGATATTAGTGCTTCAGTGAGTTTTTCTGGCTGCAGGACGTTGGGGGATTGACCTGCAATAAACTCCATGTTAAGTGCATTGAAGCAATATATCATCAAATGTGTCTTTTTAGGAAGATCATTTATTTGTTGATCCTAACAATAAGAAATATCGTGTAGACTTTTTCAGGGCTACTTATGTTTCCACTGCTGTTTTTTCTCACAGATGTGACTTTGAGTACACACAGAATCATTGAGGGTATTTTGGTGACTCAGACAGGCTGGTTAACTCGAAGCTGACAAAGTGTCACGAGTGCGAATGACACGTGTTACAGTTACAGTAATGGACCAATTAGCAGACCGGTATCGAGTGACACGCATCAACAAAGGTGTGGTGCTTCAGTTGGCTCGGTTTGGACGCCGGCCATACATTCACCTCCTCAGGTGTTCACGCACACACGCATGCACAGTAAAAAGATCTGTTTGTTGGGCGTGACTGCACATTACACTGTGAGGCAGCACCTTTGTGCCGGTCTGAGGGCAGGTCAAGCACATTCATTCCTGTTGAGTAATATTAGCTGTGCCATATACAGTGTTGAGATTTATGTTTTTTTGTGTGTGTACGTGTACATATTCCTATATAAATGATTTTTTGATGTTTGTTTTGTAAATACCTCACCTTTGTACCTTTTTGTTCTGACACAATAAGAAGAAAAGGGAACTGCAGGAAATTACTGAAAAGGTTGAGCAAGTGTGTGTGTGTGTGTGTCTGTGTGTCTGTGTGTGTCTGTGTCTGTGTAGCGCATTCCTTAGAGATGGTTGAAAACAGCTCTCCTGTTGAAGCTTGTTTTTATGACAGGCATTGTGAAACACTCACACACGATGTTTTCCTCATTGTTCCTCTCAGCTGAGTCAGCTAGTGATCATATTTAGTGTGGTATTGATTAAGCCTTTTGTTAGTTAAACTATCACCCACAGGTAAATACATAACTCTGTCTGTGTCACCTTAATTAACTGTGGTCTTAAACTAAACAACTACAGTTTATGCAACCAATCTAAGTGGTGCATTATACTCTATGTAGGATTAGTAGATCCTGAGAGAATCAACTTCTTAATTGCGCGTCTGCTTTCTAGGTTACATGAGCTTTCATGTAGTGCCTTTGCCAGTCCAGAATCTCCGGTTGGATTCAAGCTGTATAATAATTAAAGTATAACACTGTCACGACATGTCTGATGATTTTGTCTTTATAGCTAGTTTCATGGTTAGCACAGCTTCAGGGATGATAGACAAATACCTCAACAACTATTTAATGTAATGTGATAGGGTTATGTGCAGACATGCATGGTACCCAGAAGATGAATCCCAGTGTCTTTGATGGACTTTTCACACAGTGCCATTATCATATTACATATCAATTACATATCATGTTGATATATCATGTCAGCATGTAAACATGATGGTATTCAGCTCAAAACACCACTGTGCAGCCAGAGTCTCTGAGAACAGTTCGATAATCAGCACAGTGTTTGTTCCATCCAACATTTCAATATTGTTGGGTGTAAACATTGCAGCTTGAGAGACTTCTTGCAAGGCTTTAGACTGTTAATCTTGTTTATGTAAGTTGCACATAGCAGTTTCACACATTGATACCCCCAGACAGCAGATGGTGGGTAATTGGTTCACAAAACTCTGGTGTGGTGCGTTCCTGAGAGAGGTTCAGACATGGTCAGTGGCTTTCACTTTGCCTTCAAACTTTTAGTCACTACTTTCATTGATTTACCATTGATTTACCACCAGTGACAGTATTGGCAGCAGAACTGAATGTGAACAAATATATAAAATCTGAAGGTTTAATGTTCTGTTTGCCAGTTTCTGATAACTGGATTTTTTTTTTCTTTTTTTTTTTTTTTGTAATTAGAGTTCAGCTTAGAGCTATTTTCCAGATCAAACAAGAGAACATCCTCCGTGGTATACATTATGTAATAAATCATCAAATTAATTAAAGTTTATAGAAGGAATATATTAGTTAACATTTAACACAGAAGCATGCCGCGAGTGTGTGTGTGACTTGCTACTTTTTTGAATGTGTGACATTTTGCTTTGATCGGACATTTCAGCAAACTGCTGCATGTGGACACACCTTGTCCATTACCACTGGAATGACTGGCTGTTGTTGTTGGGATGTTGCATACTTAAAGTCAGTGGTAGTGCGATGACATCACCATTAGAGATATTTTTTCTCTCCCTTTTGAAACTCTGCCACTGAAACTGTGACAGGTTGGGTCCTTTCAACATATCACAGTTTTTTTCTGTTCTGAAGTTCTTTTGTTAAAAAAACAGCGTATCACTCTGTTCCTCGTGGGAGAAAATAAAGCTTTGTACTTCACTGGTTCACACACACAGACTCCTTGTAGCCTCCAAGAAGGCGTCAGGCGTGCAGGAAAAGAGAAACATGAAGCTACGTTGGACAGCTGCCATTGTCAAATGCTGATCAAGATGATTTCATTTAAATTCAGTGTAAAAGTGATGATAAAAGCACTAATCTTGTGAACTAAACTTTCAACCAGAGACCACAATAATGCACATCATACAGTCTGTATTTTTTTATTTTATTTCTAATGCTTCAGTTATAAAACATCCTGTTCTCAAATAGCTCAGTATGCTACTTTACATGATGTAAACTAGGAAGTAGCTTTTAAAATGTAAAATATTTGCTCATATGGAAAGCACTTGTAGAGAGTCTCTAAATAAAACGAGGGGTAGGTGCAAAGCTGATAGAAATGAATTCAAATTTTGTCTCATCTGGAAAAGGCATGTAATAAAAATGACTCCTCTTGCTCATGTTACGTTCATCAACTGATTTTTGTTGAAAGTCAACTTTTCATTTGTCTGAAAACTGACTTCAGATTTAACACCTATTCATTGTTACTGATTTCTAAATCTGCAGGTATTTCTTTGAGAGCAACATTTAGATTTGTAAGCCCTCCCTGATCCTCAAACACTCCTGCCAATCACAGGTGTGTGACCGCTTCCTTCAAAAGGGTAATTATTACTGAGATTTAACAGTTGCTTTCAGTATTTAGAAATGTTTTAGCTTCTTTTAGCTCACTGATTTGGTCTTGTTTTGCTGCCCCCAAGTGGACAAAAAGTTTGGTAATGCAGCTTCAAACAGTTTAACCTGGTTGGTGTGAGGCTAAAATTGAAAACTGCCACCTGACATTTTCAAATAGACCTTGTTCAGTTTTGCTTGTGTCATCAAATCCCAGGATCCTTGCTGCTACAGTTTTTTCAATGCACACAGGAACAGGTGATCAGTGCCTGAAAAGGTTCACTGCATTTGAAAATAACTCATTGTGATAAATATAACCATACATTCTGCTCTCCTCTTTTGGCTCACTTACTCCTCACTGCCTCCTCAGTCTCTCCTCCCTCCCTCCACTCCACTCTCACCAAATTACCCAGCTGTCTTTGCAGGGCCGACAGGCAGCCGTTAATTAGCCAATCTCACGCTCCGTTAGCCGGCCGGGGAGACAGAACGAGGTAGAGAAAGAATAGACGGCGAGATGGAGAGAGAGGGAGAGAAGGTGGGAGTGAGCGGTGAAAAGTGGAGGGAGCTAAACAGATTGTTAAAGTGAGCAAGAGTGGAAGAGAGTGAATAGAGCAGGCAGCAAATGGAGGGAGAGTGGCTTGAGAACAGCATGCAAAGTTTCCCAAACAGAGAGACGAGGAAGAGAGGAATAAAGGAGAGGAAGGCAGCGAATTGTGGCGAGAGAAAGAATGGGAAGAGTTGTTGAGCAGAGAGGAGTGAGAGGGATGAAAAGAGGATGAACAGTTAAGGGTGTGAAGTGGCGAGGTGATGAGAGCGGATGACAGAAAGACTAAATGATTCTCAGTCCATTAACTGTTTCTGGTGAAGCAATAACGGCTGCAGATTTAAAGAGAGAAAAAAAACAAAATAAAAAGTTAATTCAAGAAAATGTCAATTCAGCCTTTGTAACAGTCCAATGGTTTAATCCAACAGCATATTGTGCAATCTAACAGCAGAGTTAAGACTCAAAATCAGCAGGACCTGTCCATCCAATCAACATGGTCATAATGAGGCCAGCGTTTCTGCTCTCATCAAAATCTACCGCCAGATTCCTGTGAAACATAGTGAGAGTATACTGGAACAACCTGCATCATCGTAAGTGGCAGCCACAGTCTTAGAAGCTGAGCAGCCCACCCTGCTTATCAACTATTCACAATTCTGCCATCTGGGTGCTACAGGTGCCTCAGAGCACATTCATCTACGCTCCCTGCTCGGGGATCCACTAAATACTCGGGGTCTGCAATTTGTGTGCACAGTGTATTTTTTTTCTGTTTTAAAGATTTGTATCTTCTAGATGTGACAAGATAATGTTTCATAATGGCAGATAAATCCCTCCTACAACCAAACCCCACTCTGTACAAACTAACTTATTGGTATAATGTATTACTGAATGATCATCCACCAGTTTCATACAATCCAGATTTCATTCTCTTTCAATTTTTAGTCGAGGTCTGGTGAAAAAATGAAGAAATGCTGGTCCTGAGTGGGGCATTGTTAATGTATGTTTGCCTTTTAAATTTTCTGTACTCATATATATAATTTATATTTTATATATTAGATTGATATATGTTGATTTCATAAAGCAGCTTTACTAATAGAGTGACTGTGTTATGAAGAGTTCCTGCAGCTTTGGCCTGCTTTGCCATGAATCAAACAGCCCATAGTGGTTCAAACCTCCCATAAGGTTGTATGCTCTTTATGTTTCCGTGACATTTTCCGACGAGCTTGACTGCCAGCTTAAAAAAAAACTCAGCTCTTTCTGTTATTAGTTCACCCTATTTCAGAGTTCAGCAACGCGAGAAAACATTCAGATAAATGTTTCATGCAAGTTACTCTGTAGTCATTTATTCATTTGTTGTCAGAAGATCCTTTCTAGTATTCAGTGGCCCTTAGATGACTGCAAAAAAAATCAACATCACTTCTTTTTCAGGTGTTCAGCTGACTGACTGAAACGTCTCGCTCTGGATATTTATACTGTAGCAACAGACAGAAGCAAATGGAAGCAAACGGAGATGGAAGAGGGGTGTAAAGGCAGGGAAGTGAGCGGGAGAGGAGAGGAAGGGACAGCATGACAGTAAAACACAAATTGAAAATGTTGAGCAGATAGTCCTGAACAGCAGAACGGTGCCATCATTTTCATCCCATTAGTTCTAGGTCAGTTAAACAGCAATGGGAGTGGAGATAGCAGAGAATAGCAGATTTCACTGTGATCAGACTGAGAGGACTGCAGATTCAGTTTTCAGTGTGCAACAGTAAAACGTCATCTTCTGTTCGAGGTTTGCTGAGCGAGTCAGTGGCGACAGGTTTTGTCTCAGATAGAATCAAGACAAAGAAATACGATCCAGGAAGGCCGGTTTAAGTGGTACCTCCACGAGTATCAGGGCTTAGTATATATCAAACACTGCAGCTGTTCACAAGATTTTCCTTCGCTGCAAAGTTTTCATCATTTTATCCTCTACAATGACGATGTTGTTAGGAAATAATTTCCTTTCATGCCGCTTAAAAGTAATCTGCTGGGAATGTGCATGCAATAACATCAGTTTAGAGACAATTCCACTCAATTCTCAGTTCAAATAACCAAGATAATTGTGAAAAACCATTTAGAGGAATCAAAAGGGGACTCGGTGCCAAATTAGGTTGGC
>JAVQJZ010042681.1:0-11543 GCA_036025355.1 Leiopotherapon unicolor | reverse complement strand
ATAGTGCAAATGATATTTTATTGATTTATTAATAAACTTTAACACCCTTAAGCTCCCCCTAACACCACTGTACTACGGGAATCTACAGTCTTTATCTCCCACTAACAAATTATCACTTTCTCTGACCTCAGTCTCCCTCACAACGCCCTATCACATCAGCCACCTTCTCAAATTAACCTGAATCTTATCACTTTACTCACAATCTGACGGACTCTCTATCAACTGACCGATTGATAACGAGGCTAACACGTGATTGTGTGAACGAGCACAGGGGCAAATAAGCGTCAACCTTATTTTTATTTTGACAGCACAATAGCAAGACGCACAAAGCGCAGCCTCAGAACGCCATTTGGTCCTGGTTAGGATCTGTTGGTACGGTATCATGCTTCCCAAACATCCCCCCACCGAAGGGAGGAGTCTCAATCAGTGTTTGGAACTCGTTAAGTCCCTTAACTGAGCATGTCGCCTACCACATTAGCAACACATATCTGAGGGACAAGTGTGCGTTGTGTGGGTAATGTGCGCCGGTCCCCTCTCAGATCTACGGCGTCACGGTCCAACACGCTTTGACACACTCCGGTCTGCTTTGGATGTGGAGCGAAACCAAACAAGGTGTGGTCTGGCTTCGGCTTTTGTCTGTTTAGTGTTCAGAAGTTGGTCCAAACAGCAAAATGAATGGCAAAACAACGACAACTCCGTGATGACAGCATGATAGCAAAGTTAGGTTGGAGTCCTGGAACAATTTATAGTTCAGAAAAAAACACCCCAAAAAACTATTCATACTTCACTCCTCTTCAGCAAACGGCGTTGCTTTTAAATTTGACCTTTGCCATATGACTGTGATAATAACAACGCTCTGTCTCCGTCTGTGTTATTCACTGGCTGTGTGAGGGTTAACATTCAGACGGTCAGAGCTCACCTGATCTTCTCTCAGATATCGACTCCCCATTCTCTATAATGACCCTCTACATCATGAAAATGGCTTGATCTCTTCAGTTATGACACACTGAGTGGGTATTCATTAACACTTGATGCTGATATTATTAAATTCTATTATGGTGACGGCTGCAAATGGCGTCTCCTATACAAGTACTCCACCGAAACCATGAGCAGGCAATAACAGTGCGTGTGAGTCTTGATGTGTGTAGGTGCATTTTAAATGCACACACGGCTCAGGACTGAGATGACCTTCATTATATCTGATAAGGGAAGTAAAAATAACAAAACAAAACAAAAAAAAGGTCTCTGAGGCTTCAGATGAGGCTTATTAGTCTCCAAAGCCAAACAGTGGCCACAGCGCTAATTTGGAGATCTATCCAGAGACTCCCTCCGGCCTTTGATGAGTCCCCTTATCTGTAAGTTCTGCTTGGAGACAGGAAGCTCCCCGTGGTGGCAAGCGAGCGGGGCTGGGGGCTGGGAGCCTGTGCAGACGGAGAGGACCACAGCGTCAGGGGGATACATGCTCCTTTAACCTGTTATTGTGAACTCCCAGCAGCCCTGGCCGATAATTGCCACCTGTCTCTGGGGAAACGCAGTCAAAGGCAGGCAGAGGGACAGCCATTTTGTGTCTGCCGCCGCTCCTTGCCCCACACAGCCCCGGTCCTAGTCCTGCCCTTAACCCTGGCGGCTAATGTGTTTTCAATTTAGGATGATCCCCCCCCCCCCTCCACTACAGGCACGGCCTTAATCAACAACAGTTTGTACTGTAACCCTATCTGCCCTTGCGAGGGCAGCGTCAGCCTGACCGGGCGCCTGCAAACCTGGTGCATCCAGCGGAGGAACAGTGTTAGGTGTGTATATGTAGGGATGATATCATGTTTATATGTGAGGTCATGGGATGTGTGCCCGAGACACGGCTGTTTGGCCTCCACATGTTGCTGTTATGCCATTGAAACAAACACAAACTTCCACACGCATGCAACGCAACAGCACCTCTAATTGCTCTCACACAAGCAAGTTGCACATAAAGCCTCAAGTTACTTTACAAACTAAACACATGCATTCGATGATGAATGTATAGAAAAACAAGTAAAGTCAATACTCTGTTTTTAAACATACAATATTTTGGGGACATCTAACATTAATCACAGTAGAAAAAAACACATTCAGCTTGTTTTATTTACATTTTAACAAAGTGACCAATAAACTTTTCATATATTTAATGTAATTTCTAACTGTTCTTTATTTTGCAAGGAACTTCTGACAAAAGCCACACAATCCCATGGCTCCATCTCTCCTTCATGCTTGGGAATAAATCTTCTATCTTACACTCTGCTGCCACCTCGGTGAGGGCTGAATCAAAAGTTAGTCACGGAGGGGCAGGTGTGAATGTTTGTTGTGTAAGGCCTCCTGGCCTCTGCATCCATGAGTCGAACCCTGCCCCAAAATTAGAGTGTGGCCTCTTATGTCTCCCTGGGAGAAAAAGAGGCCTGGCTTTCGTCCAAGTCAGCACCTTTGGAAGTGCAGTCGTGTTACCACCACTAAATCAACATGTCAGCGCCCGGCCCAGTGAACTTCTTCACCCAGACTCCACCGCTTACAGCTACCCCACACACCTAATGAATTGGTGTGAATGCCCATCTGTCTGCTACAATAAAAAAGGGAAAGGAGATACGAGGAGAAAGGCGGGGAAAAAAATATAAATTTCTTTTTCAGCTGTTGCATAGGAAATTTTTGCAGCCCGCCAATATGATGATGATCACCAGACGCAGAAACACTGTATGAGCACCGCTGCTTGAACAGATGACTGCTGTGACAAAACAGCCGAAGCCAGGTTAAGGTATCCTCGCCATCAGCCTTGGCCTCTGAGTCCAAAATGGAACTGAGTTTGGAAGACGGACGCATGCGAAAGGGCCACAGAAAGCCGTGTGCTTACTCTGCAGTCTGTTTACATTCCTGAGGGTAATTTTAGCCCTTGGGGGGGCTGACATGTCGTTGGGGCTTGTCAGTGGTCGACGGGCCAGCCGGCGTGGTGGCGGCACCTGGACATGTGGGTGGTACACAAAAACACACACAGACATGGACCTCCAGCAGACAAATCCCTCGCACCGTTATCTGCGTGCTAATCAATTATTCACCATGTTTGGCGATAGAAAATTTAACAACTAACATCTTCTACATATTATCAATGGCTACTCTGTGTGTGAGTGGACAACCAAACAGAGACCTGAGCTGACGAGGAGGCCTGGTGGAAAACCACAGAAGTGAGGGGGTGTAGTTTCACTAACGGGGCCCACCACAGAACGGCATTAGCTTCGGACAACACAGGATATCCCCAGTGCTTTCGCTGATGATCTGGGGTGCAAATCTAATTTCATTGTAGTTTTTAAAAATTTGCTATGCAAACAAAACAATAATCCTAGTTCGGGGATCTCTGAGGGCTTCTGTGCGGCATGTGTTGGGATTTGTCTTTTTATTAGTCCCAGCCCGGACTGTCCCTTCAAAGGGCGAGAAAGCAAAAATGTCCATGTGCGCTCGCCGTGCTTGTGTGTCAGTGCACGTGTGAGAGAGAAGGAGGGAGACATACAGAGAGAGAGGGAGGGAGAGAGAGATAGAGACTCGGAGCTTATCGAAACTAATTAGGCGAGGGATCAGGATGGAAGTTAAATACTGGGCTACATGTAATGAAAGAAGCAGAGTGGGGGACATCTAGGGGTCAGGCCCACACCAAACAGTGGTCCTCAGGCAATCTGGTATTGATTTTCACTCATTTAGGGATGAAGGTGGACAGGGGGGAGGGAGCCGTGGAGAGCGAGAGAGAGAGGCAGTAGTGCAGAGTCTAAGGGTCTTGTGAGTTGTCAACTTGACAGTTTAACCCCTTTTGGAGGAGAACAAACAAACAGAGGGATCTCCTGGGCTGACAGCGTTGATCTGTCATAGCGATGACACTGCAAAGCCCCACACAATGCCCACACGGGAGAGAAGAGTGGGGAGGAAAGGGAGGGAGGGTGGGTTGATACAGATATGCAGAGGCACATTCCTTAAGCCTAAGAAGATAGGACTGTGCTCTGTTTAAGATCTAGGAAGCCTGATCTATGTGATCTATGAATATCTGCACTTTAAAGAATACAGAGATGGAAACAATTTAATAACTAGTTTCCACTGAAACAGTTCAATTTTACAACTAAAGAGACTAAATATAAATAGATTTTTCTCATTAATGGTATGATGTAACTGCGGTGAATGACATGAACACAGATGCGAAAGAGGGTCACCCAAAGTGGGGCCATCAGTTACATTTTACACGTTCCCTGTGTGAAAAAAGTTTGTCCGTTTCAGATCGAGTAGTGTGGGTGAGTGCCGTCCGCAACCACGCAGACACACAGATGTCAGCGCTCCTCCCCTGTCACTCAATCTGCGAAGGCCGTCACCCCGAGCACCTTCCCTCTCGTGTCCTTAAACACTTGAAGACCCCCGTTTCACTTTTCCCCCTCACACTGCCTCATCGCTTTGTCACATTGCCAAAGGGGACTCCATTAGCCTGGCCATACACAGAGCCCCCAGCTCTCACTTATACTTAACACACACACACATACACAGAGGCGCACACACACACACACTGAGGTTGATACGCTCAGCTAAGGCTGTCCACATCAAATTAGAGTGGCCCCTATTGTCCCTATTACAGCCTGGGAATGCTCCATCATGACGGATGCTACGGGGTCCCTCACTTGTCAGGAGTTGTCAGACAGATAGGGAGTCTGGATACACACAGCTGACAGGTAATCTTAATGTCTTCAATTAGCCCAATTAGGCCTGTCATAAACAATTCGATAAGTGCTCGACCAACACAAACAGATGAACGCACGCACAAGCACACGCAGGCGCACACACTCGGCAGGTCTGCGGGGTATTAATGAGAAGGATAATGGGTATATCAGCAGACGGTTGACTTGTCTTTTGTTTCAAGGAGGGGTGTGTCCCCGCACCTTGCTCTCAGCTGTGCACTGCTGGCTGCTACCTGGTCAGTTCAAATTGTACTATCTCCTTTCATTAGCGCATCGCCGGCTGAGAATCTGAAAGGCCGTGACAAAATTCATTTGAGACGAGTGGGAGCAGATTGCCTGAAGCAGGTGCTATAAGGGAGATAAAACAAAAGCTGCACCTTTGAGGAGCTCTGTGTGTGTGCACGTCGGCGTGTGTTTTCCAC
This sequence comes from Leiopotherapon unicolor, assembly GCA_036025355.1. Lineage (NCBI taxonomy): Eukaryota > Metazoa > Chordata > Actinopteri > Centrarchiformes > Terapontidae > Leiopotherapon > Leiopotherapon unicolor. Next base: position 6,394 of record JAVQJZ010042681.1, on the reverse strand, counting down.
CTGTGTGTGCGTGCGAGGGGTTTTTCCCTGGTCTTCACATTCTGTTCTTTTCCTTGCTATGGTAAATGGGTAATGACACAAAAGTGCTTTTGAAAAAAAAAAAAAAAAGAAAAGAAAAGAGAGAAAGAACAGGGACCAGACAGGAATCGGCCCGGCGCACTCTTGGAGCGTTTACAAAGCTGTGGTGAAATCTAAATATTGTTTCTAGCATGACTAAACAGGCCAACACCTTTCTGTGCAGAGGATGTGCGATAGCTAACATTGTTTGATTTGGTCTCTCCTTTATAATATCTTATCGCGGAGCAACGGTGACACCCACGCTACATCCCCTGCCTTTGTCCTCTCGCCGTTTCTTTAAATTCATCTATTTGCATTCACTATCAATTCCTTTTTCTCGAGGTACGCGGGACACGTTTCAGGAACCATGGAGCACAAGCTAATGTTTAAAACAGAGATTCCACAGTTTGCAAACACAAAACCTCAGCAAAGTTAGCATCAATATTTGAACAAGAACTTCACATCAACACGGCCTTGATCTTATGTACATAGGCCCCCAAAATGCCCAACGTTAAGCAACGACGCTGACACTTTGAATGCAGCGCTTATATACTTGTCTCTGGGCATTCAGCACGGCGTTGCACAAAAAGGAGAGAAAAAAAATGAGCAAAATACAAATCAACACAGAAGAAAAAGCAAGGCAGCGTGCCGAGTGGCGAAATCCCAAGGCACATTTTCATTCAGTCAAACGGGGACGAGAAGACAAACCAACTGCTATCAGCAAGATCCGTGATGGACATCTAACTCCACTTCTGATCTTTACCTCAAGTGACGGCTGGAATGCCATCCGAGGAGGAAAAAAAAAAACAAAAAGAAAGAAATAAAGAGAAAAGCCGTCACCGGGAAGTTGTAATAGGAAATTGCTCTTGGCAACTATTTGTTCAAGCACCAGATTTTTTTCATCTTTATGCCAACCCAGCGAGCCCCCATTGGAAAACAGGGCAGGTCCCCCTAATGAGTAATCTATTTCAAAGCAGTCGTGTCTGGGCATGACAGTTTACTGAGAGGCTTGAAGAACTGGTAATTACCAGTGTTACGGGGCAATTAATGCATATTACACTGCGGCACTCATGGCGGTGACTGTCAGCTCCCCAATAAAAATGAGCACTCTTCAGCTAAAGGGTGACATTAATTGGGCCCTTAATGACTATGCAGAGGAACCAAGCCAAATAGGAACAAAACAGGGGACTCGCTCTGACTCTAGCAGAGGGCTGGAAATTGGACTAAAAATGAGATTAATTGCTGTTTAGAAAAAAAAAGAAGGGAAAAAATGTGGTGAGGGGAAGGGGGAGAAAGAGGTTGGAATTATAGGGTGCAGAGAGCAAGGGCTGCTCATACAAATGACAATTCAATTAATTATTTTATACTGTATTTTCTATACCTTAAGGAGTGCAGACAGGCCTCAAGCCCGTTTCAAGGGCTTTGTCTTGATACACTGCTCATTGCATAAACAGCTACATGTACAATTCCTGCAGCACCCACACATGGAGCGTCACAGTGCATGTGCTCAATATAATGAATACATCAGAAATCTTCATTTAAGTGGAAAGAAGCTTTACCACATAATCTACATAAAAAGCATATACACATGTATAGGAGATCAGGTAGTTAGGACTTCCATAATGTGCAATAGGGAAAAATCATCCTTAGTACTGAGAGTTTCTGGGTTACATACTTTCCTGTGAAGCCTAAGGCCTTAAGTATGTCTTCCCACTTAAAACAGTCCATAAAAAACATTAAGCAAAGCTTAAAAGTAAATCTGCCAAATTGCAGGCCTTCCACCCCCAGAAATGTTTGTTTAGAAGGAGATCAAGGATGTGTTGAAGACATGAAGTAATTCTGATTAATGTTGCTAAAGCTAGGCGCATACTGAACACCACCTGAATATGCAAGCCCCAAATCATAAAAATATCAGCATGCAAAACATGCCGTCATTTGCATACATTTTTGATTTTGGATTTCCTTGCTATTTAAATATGCAGTTAGAAATAGTCCAGCACTGCCTCTTGCGCTGTCACGCTGCACACTCACGCTGTCATTGGTCCTGATAGAACTCTTCCGCTTCAAAGGGAGCTTTGCAATGGAGAGGAGAATGAGCAAATATTTGAATTGCAAAAACACATCATCTTGCAAGGGGAGAAAATTCAAGACAACTTTTTACAGTTAAAGACACCCCCCAACCCCCAGCGAGCTAACCCTCTGCACACAGCACAAAAAAAGTCAACATATTCATAACGTAAGCACTCTCCTCACTAATTTACCGTATCCAAATTTGTGTAATGGGATATGACACATTTTACAGGGGATTGCGGAAAAAAACTTTAATTTGAGGAGAGAACCATAAAATGTTTAAGCTGCCCCTGTATTTAACTTAAATCCACCACACAAATCCAGGTTCTCAGACAACCTGACATGTGTTTGATTACAGACTGAAGTGTAATTAGCTACTTAAGTAATCCTCTGGTAGGTTGGAGGGAGCATCACCACCACCATGGCTAGCTACTTCAGCATAACTAAAGAGACCTTTACATTCTGCAGGAATCCCTTTACACTCATGATTCAACAAAGCCAGTTTACAGCCGTTTACATGCGATCACTCCAGGAGATCCTCTTCCAACTTTTGCAGAAGGTAGTGGGGGGAAAAAAGTGCAATAAATAATCTTCATGACAAATCAATAATATGACTCATAGCATATTTGAAAGTATGAGCTCCACAATTTGATGCCAGGATAAATAGAGCATTTAAGCCAAAAGTTACAAGTCTAGCCACGACGGCCATGAACAACATTAACAGCAATAAATACCCATCTTCAGACATCTGAAAAAATATTTCTGCAAAGGGGGAAAACTGTGTTTACGATTGTAAATTTATTTACCACAGGCTGAGAACTACCTTGAATTTTAAATCGGGGAAAATGTGAGCGTCTCAAAACACGTACTCAGAAAATGTCTAGGACATGGAACTGCTGGGAGTCGCAAAATAAACTGCGGAAAGACAAGCAACCAGCTACTGGTGAAAAAACAAAAACAGAAAACATCTTTTTTCAGCATGCCAAAGATTCAAATGCAAGAAAAACAGTTTATGGATTTTATACAATAATTACAGGCTCAAATAAAGTTTACACTGTTGCCCTAATCCTAAATCATATCTAAAGATTACTCTTAAATATGAGTAAACCTGTAATCATGGTCTTAAAATGCTCAATTCTTCCCATCTCTTTACACAAGGTTAGCATTACCCGAAAATCCTCAATACGCCATCCAAATCGCACCTCCCACCCGTGCAGCCCTGCTGTGGCCTCTATTTCTTGTGACTACGTGTAGACAACTTGGAGACAGGTCTGAGCAGAAATCAAACCTGAATGATGGATAGCTTTACTGCACAATGACCTCTGTCACTGGGCTCTTGCCCTAAATCAATGCTGGCGATAAGGGCCCTGCGCCAGCGCTCACCTTGGTATGTTCACCAGCAGGGCCTTATCTATGGCAGGAGGAAGTGTGAGTAATAACTAAAGACAAGCCACGACAAAACCACTAACCCCACCTTGTCAAACATAATTTACAATGTATATCCCTCTAACCCCCCCCCCGCTGCTCTTAAAACAGTAATTATGAGAACCAACGAGATTTGGACCTGTGTTTGGAAGATTAACCTGTTGGAGAATGGTGGGAGAGCTTCAGGCATTTCTTTGGTCCCAGTGGGGTTTGTAATGTATTTTAAGGAAAATGAAACATGCATCGTAGGCTCAGGTCTTGATACATTCATTCACAAAATTATGAATAAGATCCTTAAATTTCACCGCTGTCAGGCCTGCGTTTCAGCGACGCACACAGGGAGAGGTTTGGGGGTCGAAGTTGAAAGGAGGGCTGACAGGAAGTGGAGGCAAAGACTTTATGAAGATTACAGCATCGAGAACTCTAAGACCCTTCCAGTAGTTATTCACTCGAGTGTGTGTGTGATTAAGTGCGTGTGTGTGACGTGGGGAGAGACACGGAGAGCAGAGCGGGAGAGCGAGCATGCTTCCAGGCAGTCGCATCAAAACGGAGAGAGAGACCAAACATGACATCAAACGTCGCAATTAGCTGACCCCTTTCTCCAAGAGTCGCAGTTCGAAAAAGCTCTGCCTTTAAAGCCCTGATTAAAATATGTTTGCTTTCTCATTCAAAATGACATTTGACAAGGTTAGTAATATTTCAACTAACTGCAAAAACATTCTTGTGGGCGTAATCCTTTTTTCCCCCCCCCATCACTTTGCAGGGGCGCAGGTAACCTCAGAGTGAGTTTCCCATGAACTCAGCGCTGCAATTTGAAAACAAAATGGCTGGGAAAAAAAAGAAAAGAAAAAGGAAAAGTAGTTCAAAGTTTCACTTGAGCGTGTTTAGTTTCACCCAGGCATCTGAAGCTAAAAGTTTTGCGATCATTATTCAGAGAATTTATCCCCTTTCTAATTCAAACCGCAACGAATATTTAAAACAGAGCCAGTAGTGTTTTCTCTAACCGCGAGCTCCATCCTTAGCAAGGACTCATGGGGGCTGAGGACTGTCAGCAGCTCCGGGGATAGAGTTCCTCAAACTGTTAAACCCCCTCATCACCAAATTAGGAGAGGTGTAGTCTGCAGTCCAACGGCCTCTCCAACGGAAAAGCGATATAAAAGGTAAAGTAAGATGTAATGTAATGGTGCATGACATTAAATATATGTAATAATATTTTTTGCAGGGTTATATTGAAGTCACAACTTTGTTTAAAAATTGACATGAAGTTTGAAAAAAAAAAGGAAAGGAAAAAAAGGAGATTCAAAGAGTTAGCAAACTTAAATAAACAAAATGTAAATGGTGTCTGGGACTGTCTGTGTCAGCGTGCGCTCCTGACAAAACAAGCTGAAGATAAGCGATGAATAAAGGGGAGGGGATCAGAACTGGTCAGGCCAAAACTCTGTCTAAAGTTAATAGTTTTCACATCCATTCCAGTCGCGGGAGAAGAGAATGCGACGTGTCGGGCCGGACAGTGAGCCAGCTCAGGCTTAGCTGCAGCTGTGCTCAAATTGAAGTGGCACTTTCTATCAGAGGCCTTTCGCCAGACAGCTCTATTCTGCCCTTGCACTTGTAACCTCCATGACACGCGGACAGCCATTACAAAAAATAAGAGCGGTCATCTAAAACACACAGCCGTCATCGAAGAGACAGACTCCGGGTTTAACATGGGGTGGGAAGATTCATGGTGCGAACGTGCCGGCTGATGGAGATATCACTCAAAATGAGAAATAGATTTCTCCGACATCTCCGTGGCGGCCGTACAAAGGGGACGGCTCAAAGCCCCAAACTCTGCGCAGAGTTTATATTTCAACTTGTCCAGAAATGTATGCCTCTGTTATCTTGCATCAGTCCAAAGGAAAAGGATTGGGTATCGCCTGTTTCCCGCCTATGATGAAACGTTACATCGACAGCGGACAGAGTTGGAATTTGGATCATATCATTACCCTGTTAACTCCCTAAGCCCTTGTCACAAAGGTTTGGTTTATGGCACTCATGTAAAATACATAAAAAAAACATATTAGCATTATTAACACGAGAGAGTGGAAAGAATACATTAGCAGTCATATTGAGCGCACATTTATTCTAAGAAGTTTTAATAGGGTTCAGTGGCCAGATGCATTTTTTTTCTAATCATTTACAGGCCTGACAAAGCTCGCGGAGACAAATCTGTTGACCTGTTAGATCTTGTACATTAACCCCCAGAATTGATGAGCAAAATCAGAGGGTCAGCACTTGGACACAGGCTCCTCATGTGTCTTTGATTACACACTCCCCACTAAGGGATAGGAAGGCAGAGATGTTTAAGCTATCAGGCAATCAGACCGCCGCGAGACGTGAAACTCAAACCAGAGACGGGAGAGGGAGAGGGCTGCCTGGGAACAAAGATGGGGGAAGAGCGTCCTGACGAAGCTCTTTAACGAATGCCAGGCCAGTGAGGAAAGACTCAGATGTGCTTGTATCTCTTTCAGCGTTTCTGGCAACGGCGCGCTGAAGTGAATTAATACTGAAATATAAAGCAAAGTTCACAAAAACAAAAATACCTCTTCATCTGGTATTTAAATCCAGTTACTCATGGTACATCAATCAAAATGACTGCCATGAGGTACAATCAGATATAGGTCTTACATAGTGAAACAAACAATTCAAACCATATATCAGTGTTATTTGGGGAGATGGATGAGGTCAGATGGTGAAAGGAAAAAAATATCCCAATTTAACTAAATGTAGAATGATGGGTGCAAATTCAGAACAGCATTGCTGCTTTTGATGTCATTTATTGTGGCTCATTGTTTTTTTTTGCTCA